>PVIJ01004494.1:0-116993 GCA_004024925.1 Scalopus aquaticus
GGGATGAGGAAGAGGGAGGGGGATGAGGAGGGAAGAGGAAGAGGAGAGGGTATGAAGAAAAGGGGAGGAGGAGGGGATGGGGAGGAGGGGGGGAGAGGGAGGAGGAGGGGGAAGTGGAAGAGGAGGAAGAGGAGAAGGAGGAGGGGGAGGACTGGAATGGGGGAAGAGAGGGGCAGCATGGGTGATGTCGGTCGGGAGGTTTGCTCTTTCAGGCATGGTGCTGAGGGCTGGCGTCTCCAAGAAGCTGATACCTGAAAGAAGAGAGACTGAACTATGGGGCACCTGGAGAAAGAATGGCCCAAAAGATACAGGACGTCAAAGTCAAGTTGTATTTCAGATTAAAATAAACCAATTTTTTTTTAGTGTAAGTATATCCCAAATATTGCATGGGATATACTTATACTGAGGAGAAAAAAAAAAACACCTAAAATTCAACTTAAGCTGAACATGCTGTATTTAATTTGCTGAATCCGGCAACCTTTGTCAGGGCTTGAGCAAGGAGTGTGCGTGGAGCGCCCAGGGAACAAGGCCAGAGACTTGAGCAAGGGGGAGACTGGTAGGAGATGAGGTCCTGGAGGTGGCTTTGAGTGGAAAAGTGTCTACGTGTTTGTCTTTTTCCACTGACTGATGAATTTCATTCAATAGTCATTCAAACAAATTCACTGAATTCTGAGGAGATCTACTAAGCAAGGACAATGTTCCTGCTCTTGAGGTGCTCCCCCACTCACTCAGTCAACAGTGTAAGCGTTTGGGTCAGTGTGGCCACGCAGCCCAGAGTACCACAAGTGGATGGATTACTCGGGCCAGAAAAATGTGAGAAGGCTTTCAGAGGAGGTTGGACTAACTGGTCAGGGGGACGGACCCTATTTTCTTTTTGTTTCAAGTCTGACGATGTCAACGTCTGCAGTGTGAATGGAGCTTTGGGTGGTATCGCAGCCACTGTGCCCACTGTCCCCTGGGCACACTGCTCCCCAGGACATCAAGCCTGCACAGCACAATCAGAACCCAAGGATCGCAGACAGCAGCAGCAGCGCCCCAAGCAAGGGATCAAAAGGCCAGAAGGTGCGCAATGAGAGTGACGCTTTCCACCGTGACACACAAGCAGAGCCGCCTCTGGAGGCGGACCGTGGGCCCAGGAAATGCGCGTTTCATAAAGCAGCTGTTATTTTTCCTTAGGGGTTCCTGCCTCTGAGAGGGCAGCACCCAGAAAAATCCCTGGCATGCCAGAAAAGCTGATAGATGTGGGGCAGATGTCCAACTTGTGCATCAATTTGCAGAAAGCATTTGAAGTGTTTCTAGTAATCAGCTTCATCAATTAGCTTTAATTTAGCCCATTTTTTCAGAATGCCTAAGTGAGTGCAGAAGCGTGTTCATATCCTGTGGCTTCTCCAAAATGGCCAGAGAGCCTCAGAAAAGGGTGATGCTTGTCTGGAGCCAGAGGACACAGGGGACAGGGCCTGGGGGTTCTGGGTCTCCGGGCCTGGAGCACATGGTTCAGCTAGTGCGGGAAACAGTCAGCACAGGTCCCCTGAGAGTGCCCAGCCATGTGCAGCGCCTCCTTAAAAGCTGAATTACTGCAGTGGCTGCTGGCATCCTCTGAAAAAGGGCCAGAAACAAATTCACAGAATCTCCCTGCTTTCATTTCTTTGATCTGCTGCGGGGTGACTTAAAACTTCAGGAACTGATTCTTGCAAAGTCCCAGAGGCCAAAACCAAACCCAGCTGTTGGCAAGTCTGCGCGCCCTCCAACCTCTAGATCTCTAGGGATGAATCCTTTCCTGCCTCATGCAGCTTCTTGTGGCTCTGGGTGTCTCCTGGCTCCATCTCTGACCCTGTGGTCACATTGCCACTTCCTCCTCTATCTCGAAACACTCTGCTTCTCTCTTGTTAGGATGCTTGTCATTGGATTTAGGGCCCACCTGGCTGACCTTAAGATCCTCAACATAATCACATCTACAAATGTAATATAGTGACCCAAATATTTATGCATTCACAGGTTCCAGGGTTTAGGATGTGGATATATCTTTTGGGGAGACATCATTCAACCCACTACATTCGTTAAAATGGAAAAGAGGAGCCTCCCTGGTGGTGCAAGGGGTTAAGTCTCAGCACTAAGAAGCTATCGGCAGCCACTGCAGCACGAGTTCGATCCCCGGCCAGGGAGCTTCCCACACGGCGCAGCAGACCTCTGCTGCCTCGCCCGCTGCTCCCCTCAGCAGTGTACTTCAGTAGATCTGCCTGTTCTGCTCCCCACTCTGTCTCTGGTGAATCCTCTCACCCCCCTATACCTCTGGCCTATACCCCAGCTCTTGTATGCAAAAATAAATAAAATAAATCTTTGAAAAGAATGGAAAAGAGTGAGGGAATCAAGACAAAAGGAAAAGGTATGACCAAGCGAAAATGTGCAAGGCGACTGCGGGGCTGTGTAGTGCCCTTAGCACGGGTCACAGCAAATGCCGCCATAGCCCTGTCCACGGCCCAGCAACCCGGGCACCTACCCCCATGCCCACCCAAGGCTTTGACCTGCAAGCGCCTCTCACTCCCTACCTAATGCTTTTCTCTGCTGGATTGCAAATCAGGTGACACAAACTAAAAAATACCAAGGTAATGATCGGGGGGAAAAGCCTTCAGCCAGAGATAGGCAGGAGCTGGGGTTGAATCCCCAGCTTTCTTCACCATCTGCTGATTTCTGTGGCTTACTGGGGGGATAACCCAGACCCTCAACCCTTGCCAATATGCCCTTTGCATTCTGTGGCTGCTACATTTAACCATTCATCATTAAAACTGGGCACAAGAGTGCCAGGAGGAGCTCAAGTGGGTCACTAGGTGCCGAAAGGATCCTTCCGTCTGCCCACTGGGTAGCAACAGGCTTACCCCTCCTGATGCGCAGAATTAGTCCTGCCTGCCAGGGTGAAGGCAACTTGCTTTGCCCTTTTGTCTCCTGGCACAAAGACTGAAGGCCCCGGGTGCTGTGCAGTCGCTTCAAGTTAGTGGGGCTCTGCCGCTGCCCTGGGCGTATTTCCACTCTGGAAACCAGGCCCTTTCCATGCGCAGGGCTAGAGGTTCAGGGTCCAAAACCACATGACAGGCCGTGATGGCGGGTGGGGTCCCCCCGACCTCCCGCCCCTGTTACAGATGGTTGTACTCACCTTTTCTGGACCCAACACTCAATGACGGGGACTGATTTAGACTGTCTGCTAAATTTGGGGGGAAATCCTTGCAGGGTGCCACCTCCAAATCTGCACCTCAATGGCACCCGGCCAAGGCTATTCCATTGCCTCACCCGGCAGCAGCGGCTGAGAGAGCGGGACTTAACGGGGCTGGTCACGTGACCGTCGCAGCACCCATTTGCTGTAATGTGGGTGTTTGGGATCAGTATCGTCTTGCAGGACCCATGTTGATGGATCAGGTGCTCTGTGAGCATTTGGATAATGCTGGCTGAACCCCTGTGAGAAGGACAACCCAGGCCCTCCAGAATGTGTTATGTGTCTATGAACACTGTCTCTTCCGCGGTGGGAAGCGTCTGGAGCAGTCCTCTCCAGGAATGGCGTCCTGCCCAAGCAGCTGTTGGTCCCCCAGGGAGCTTAGCATCAGGAGGACCCTTCAGGGCTGCCTCGAATTATGGCAAGAGGGCAGGACTTTATACTTAGTCTGCCCCTTCCACGCGCAGTCTTTGGACGCCAGCTGTCCCCAGAGTGCCATAAGGCGGGGAGGGATGGCTTCCTTTGCGCAACATGGTTCCCAAAGAGCAATTGAGTGGACAGTCTTCAGCCCCAGCTACACAGCAGCGGGGGACGGACCTGACAGCACAGCCCCCATAGGGTGCATTTATTTTCCATGAGTGGACTGTTTGCTATTACTTTTCCTCCTGGAGAAAGAACTGGTCCTGAATGCTTCTTAGTCAGGGCAGTTAACAGATTGTTGGTGGTTTTAGCAGGAATTATTTCCATGGAGTGCCGGGAGAAGGGAGGAGATCAGGATGGCTGAGAAGCAAGTGTGAAATAAGGAGGCTGAGTTAGCGAATCTAAATCTCTTTTGCAAGTAACTTTATTGAGAACAGGGATTCTGTAGATTTAGGGGGAGTGAATCGGCGTTCGGTGTGCCCTGCCTTTCTCAGTGAGCGCTCTTCCAAAATAGACTGGGGTTAGGAGGGGAATTTGGAAGCACTTTTTTTTTTTTTTTTTTTTTAAATGCGTGCAGCTAATTAGTCTCCAGGGGAACTGAATTTGTAGCTCCAGCTTCATTAGTACCATCCCAGATGAATCAATTGTCTGGAGAGCAACCAAGCTTCAGGCAAGCGGTAGCAGAAAACTCAAGATTTTCTGAGAAGTTGAGGTTGTTACTAAGTCAGATGCAGAGTGGGTTTAAGTTCATGTTATCTATGAAACATTTATGGTGTAGTGCGTGGGGCCCCAAACTTGGGAGTCTAGCAGAGGTTGGCCTAAACTTTGGAAGTGTTCCCATTTCTGCCCAAAAGGTAAAAGAAAAACATTTTTTTTTTCAAGCAAAGATGTCATCAAATCAGCAGATGCAACTGTGCTTCCTGGTCCTCATTTTTCAGTTACACATCTGTTTGTGTAAAATATGGAGAACTGTGCTCATTACACTATAAATAAAACTGATGAGGGCAGGTGGAATTCTCCATTCTTGAACTATTTAAATAATTTCCTAAGTTCTATATTTTATTCTATATTTTCCCCTGCTAGGGTGATCTGTCTTTAATTTAATCAGGAAGTCAAGCTTCCTTGAGCAGGGCCAGGAGTGGGAAACTGAGTAACTCCAACCTTCATCCTGACATTGTTTATGAAAATGAAGTGCGGGTGAAGATGGATGAGAGAAGGGTCTCATTCTAAATTACAGAAAGGGCCCTTTTATGACTCTCTGAAGCTCTCTCTGAAACCGAATGAAGAGTAGAAACCAGTTTGCATGGGCGTCAGACAGGGTTGATCCTTGGATATCCTAAGTATGTCTTTTCTTGGAGAACATTCTAGAATGGCCTCGAGCTCAACAACATTGAAAGTACCTCTGAGGGCTGGATTTGTCTCATGCCCCTCCAAGCCTAGTGAGACAAACCTAGTGGTTGTCTCATTTTCATCCTTCAGCTCCCTGAGCTTCAATTCCCCTGTGTGGGAAGGTAGCTGCTATTCTTCTGTGGGTCACTGCTGTGTCTAACATGGTCCTCTCCTGCTGTTCTTGTCTTAGGACCTTGATTGTGTCCTTTCCTGCATATATTCCAATTTTTAATCATTTATTTGTTTGTTCATATGCCTTTACCCACTTAAATGTAAGCTATTGGAGGGCAGAGCTCAACTCAGTCAAATGCCCTGACCTGGCACCTCGTAACCTTTTCATACATTTGTGTTGGTTGAGTAAATGATAATAAATTGATTTGGAAAGGATCATAAGGCAAAGGCAAAGCTTCATTTTAAAGTTCAGGTAAGAGCTTGGTCTTAGCTCTGCATTAGTCAGATCTGTGACTTTGGACTTGATTTTCAGCCTCTTTGGTCTTCATCTGTGAAAAAAGAAGTGAGAAGAGGTTCATTTAACACCAGAGTTATGTGACTAGATCTGAAGCTGACTGTGTGCGTTTTGCAGTTTTGTCTCTGTGTTAGTTTGCATTGTGGCCTTTTCTTCCTCACTAGTTCACGTACCTTATTTTTCATAGAGCAGCTTGTTTTAACCCAAGCCAAAGCTGAAAAAGCCTTTATTGGAAAAATATGCCCATGTAATTAAATTCCAGTATTCACGATTTCCAAAGCCACTTTACAAAGAGAAAATGGTCATTTGGTGTAGAAATCCTCAAGATGAATTAAATTAAGCAGTAGGGTCCATTACAAACGATACAGGAAAGCCAAAGCTTTTGTAGTCTGCTCAAAATATTTCAAAGTTTGGATGAAATGGAGCATTTGTGGAGGTATCAACTTGTTCTTTCATGCAAAGATCTGAGGTGTTGAAAAATTGAGAAATCCCCTTGACGGGCTCACTGGTGAGGACAAAGGCATAGAATTATCATTATATTTGTTCTTTGACCATAGAAAAATGGTCATCAGGATTCATGGAAATGCATTATCCCGGCATGTGTTGCCTGTTGAACCTTGGGCCCATGCCCCTTTATAGCCTTTGGTGCCATCTCTGTTGGTTCCACAGTGGAAGGAAGTCATGTCTCATTATCTTGGCGTCTGTGGAATCAACAAGTCTTCTGGCATCATGATGCTTGCTAGTACCCAATTACTCATTTCCTAACCCTTCAATTTCTATTGGTGACTTCCAGAAGGAAAAAACCAAAAACGTCTCAGCATCTATTGTTGTTAGTTGCATTATTTATTACTTTCCTTAATTAAGTTAGACTCAAATATTAAGTTAATATAGAAGCATAAACATTACCCCCAGCACTGAGTAGTTGAGAATGAGAAGTAGTAACAGGCTGGAAGCAAACTCAGCTGCAAGGACTCAAAAGACCCTATAAGCTAAGAATGGTCTGGAATGGTCTGGAATGGTCCTGAAGATAAGAATTCACGACAAAAATGGCCAGGCTACTGTGTAAAGACTATCCACATGCCCCTGGCTGACCTAGTGCCTTTATTGATAGTACACTATGACAAGCCCTCCATCACCAGTTTGGACCCATACACAGAGACAGCTGATTTTCATTTCTTAGTTTTAAGAGAGATTTGAAACCTGTAAACCCACGGGTGTGTCCGAGAAGGAGCAGACTTCTTTAGAAACCTAAATTCCATCAAGATTGACTAGACAACTCTCTGAGCCAGTGGTTAAGGATGGATTTATTCAGGCCTCAGCTTCAAGTCCCAAGAACAAAGAAAAAAATGTTCCTACATGTAAGTAAATACTTTCGATCCTGGTTAATCTGCCCCAGGCAAAAATAGTTCTTTCCAGCCTCACTCTTAGGATTCATCAAGATTAAGAGGTCTTTTGTCCTTCTCCTCTCCCTTTTGCTGGTGTCTTCTCACTTCTTTTTTGTCTCCTCACCCCACCCCATGGTCTTTTATGAAAATCTCATCAGGCTGCTAGACAATTTGCTTTGTCCTTCTTCACTTCTAGTCAAAAGTGAAATCCATCTTCTATCAGCCTCAGAACTTTCTAGAAGTGTGGGTTTTAAAGATTTCTTTCATTTTGTCCACATTGTATATTATATAGATGTATTTATATAACATGTATTTATGTAGGAACTATCGAGTATCCATTAAGCATAGGAACATATTACGACATTTCCTTATAAATTGAGACTACGGTGGCTGACATTTTGCATATTTGCCTTTTATTTCAGATTCTAAAGATACTTCATCTATCTCCTGTCCTCCCAGGCCACATGGCTGAAGTCTGTCAATAGGAGTTTGCAGCTTTGGGCTGTGTAAAAGGTTCCATGTTTTTAGTCACATACCACGCAAGGGGTTTATTTGCTCCTTTCTGAGGGCAAGCTTTGTTGGGGCAGAGAATGGAGAATATGTAGTACAAAGCGCACTGGAAAATGGAAGGAATTGCAGAGGATGGGTTAGGCAGAGGCTCTGCTCCCCTCCCCTGCATCAGCTAATCACCACCCAATTTCTACCAGAAAGAACAAGTCATGCCTAGTAGAATTCATCTTGACAAATCCGAGAGTGAGGTTGGAAAGAAACTACTCGCCAGGCCTCGTAGTGCCCCCATTCTCCACCCTCTCCACCTTTTATCAGTCTGGTCAACGGCCAAGTCCTGACTTGCTTTCCTTTGAGTTTCCTTTACGTAGTAATTTTTCCTTCTTTGCAGTGGGCTAGGCATGTTGCTAGTTGCTGCGTGCATGTTGGCGTCCTGCCTCCATGGGTCTTATAATCTAGAACAAACAGGAAATAGGCAACTAAACAATGGAATCTGTAATCAGCAGTGACTACCTCCATGCAGGAAGCAAATAGGGCTCTGCGAGAGAAGATAACTGATATGTGACCCACTATTATGGATGGAGCAGGAGAGCTGCTCTATGGAGGTGAAAAGGGAGGGGGGGGGCCAACCATGTATGGATAAGGAGACAGGGGTTCCAGGCAGGGGAGCAGCAAGTATGAAAACCATGAAGACTGGGCAAGTGGGAACTTCAAGAAGAATGTTAAGCTATCAGTCATCAGTGCTGAGTCTTCAGCACATCTTTCCAGGCACTGAGTGTTCACTACAGGCAACTTACAGTCCATAGCAGTTGTCCCTGAGTATGAGAAAAGAATAGCAGTATCCTTTTTTAAATAACAGAAGTTGGTTATTTATAGTTCTGGAGACTAAAAGTCCAAGATCAAGGTGTTGGTAGATTTGGTTTCTTCTGAGATCTCATTTCCTGGCTTGTAGATGGCAGCCTGCTTGCTATGTCCTCAAGTGGTTTCTCCTTGGGTGAGTATTTACCTGCTCCCACTCTCTTTCTCTCAAAATTAAAATTTTATATTGATGTAAGATTCATTTGTAACATAAGATTCAAGAGCATAACACTATAAATCGAATTTATATACTCTCAATCATGGTCACCACCTGAAGCAATCATGCTTTGACTAATTATGGAAGTGGAGATGAGAATGAGATGGAGAAATAGGAGAATTTGAAGAGGGAACTACGGATCTCACTTCAGGCTGACACTAAAACTACAAAAGAAAATGATCATACCATCAGCTTCTACAATGTGGCTTTGGAAAATCAGCAGAGAGCATCATGTCTGTAAATCACATCCAAGGCTGGAAATCACTGTCACCTCAATGAAAAACAATCCAATTGACAAAGAAAAAAAAATTGTCTCTTCCAAGACAACATTCTTGGAAGAGAAACCCTGTACCTCATTGTCTCAGAAAAAGAGCAGCCTCTAAATAGTGCTGTCTGAAGGGACTACCGTGATTCGTCTACACAGCCTGATCTTCCAAGGTCAGCTTCAACTGCAATAGAAACTGTAACACCCTCAGCTGAATAAGTTAAATATCTCAGAAAACTCCTGATACTGAATCTCATGTTAGTGAACAACTATGAAGCAGAATCTGGTCACCTAAGTCAAAAATTGAAGACTTTGTTGAAGATTTAGTACTTACATTGACAGTATATTCAGAGGCAAATCTAAGGAAGAAAATGGTTAAGAAAGAACAGAAAAACCACTTGTTCTAGTGAAATATTATGTGAAAGGTACACTGAAGAATTAGCTGGGAATGTCAGACACAAAAAGAAATGGAAGCAGTGGGAACCCCAAGTATTTGCGATGTCTTCAGAGACTCACTGAACTCTCTCTTTACATAGTGAATGCATGTATAAAAATGACACTAAATAAACATGTTGTAATCTGTCTTAAAAATATTTAATTTTTTTTCTTTAGCCTTATTATCCTCCTTCAAACGGGAGGGGTAAGTAAAACACAATTCCCCAACAAGTAAATAAAAAATATTTTCTTTGGATTCCAGGCCCTTTGTCTCACTAATTTTCTTTCCATTCTTATTTCACTTTCGAGTGTCTGGACTTCAAGTCTCTTATCAGGAGACATCTCAGAGGGGGGTAAGAGTTGTGAGGAAAAGATTTTGCAAATATGCCCTGGGTTCTCACAGCTAGCAGGAGTCTTGGCAGTATCTCGTGTAGGAAGAGAAAGCCAGCTGAGTTCTGAGGTTGTCCTGAGCTCTCCTGTGCTGTGGTGGTCAGGAGGTCAATGTGCTTGTTATTAGCCATCTTCTGTGAGCGCCTCCCAGTCTCTCTTCCTTTGGAAACGGTCTCTCCCATCATGGCGGTGGAACATCGGTTTTATTTGCCTTGACTTTAGCATGACCTAAGATTGGCCAATCAGAGACGCTCATTACTCCTGCCATGGTGATTGGTTCAGCCATGAGGACATGGCTGAATTAGGTTCCTTCCTAGAGATCTGCAGGGGATTCTCTCTCTTCTTCTAGGATTAGGAGCACCCAGACAAAGTGACTTGGGACCATGAACAGACATCTTGCCGTTAGATGGAACAAGAGCCTGAGATTAAAATCTAGCAGAGATGAGTGGAGAGAAAAAAGAAATGGGATGGAGAGAGGAAGAGGGTTCCGTTATGACAACTTGGGCCCCAGATCTCACACACTTGAAGCAAGATGCCCATCTCTGACGACGCAGCTAACATATCACATTTTTTTGCTCACGTGTTAGTTTGAGTTGGAATTCTAGCCCTTGCAACCAAAAGATATGTATTAATACATCTTCCAAAAAGATTCACCGTATTCATTTCAAACGAGTCTTGCTAGAAAAATTAGATATAAATTCATGGCTATTTTCCATACATCGCCAAACCTTGTCAATTTCTCAGTAAGATAATTAGATAGTTTTCATAGGCTCACCCAAATTTATAGCAGAAAATTTTTAATTTTTCAAGCACATATAATCATCAAGAAGAAAAGTCAAAGTGTTTGCATTAGTGATAAGAACAAAGAACACTAAGAATGAGTTGCTTGATAGGAATTAATTTTTCCTTTGAAGGTACTTAATTACAATGTTATAACCTAACGAGAGGCATTATTTTCTTTTTTTTTTAAATTTATTTATTTATACATTACAAGCTGGGGTACAGGCCAGAGGCATGGGGCGGCGAGAGGGTTCACCAGAGACAGAGTGGGGAGCAGCACAGGCAGATCAGAAATACACTGCTGAGGGGAGCAGCGGGCGAGGCAGGAGAGGTCTGCCGCACCATGTGGGATTCTCCCCGGCTGGGTGTCGAACTCACATCGCTGCTGCCAACAGCTCCACAGCACAGCGCTCAGCTGCTGCGCCACCGGGGAGGCCCACGAGAGGCATTATTTTCAAACAAAGTTCTGTTCTCACTCATAATCAGAAAACCTCTTTTTTTCTTAGGCTGAGAAACAAGCAGAAATGTTCTTTTTTTATTTTTTGGGTTGAAAAAAGAAGTCATAAACTGGAGAGGTCCATGGCCCATACCTGTGATTTGTACAAACTGCTCCTTCTTCCTCAACCATCAAGACACAAATAATGATTGAAAAGAGTGGGTCTGTTGCCAGGCCTTATTTCAACCAATCCTGAAGATGAGTCATTAGATTTAAACCCCAGGAAGTGAAGACTCAGAGGAGAGGAGGTAGGCCCACGACCTCCTTTTCCATCCTCATCATTGCAATAAAGAAAGGAAATTCAAAACGTGGGTAAAGTAGAACCTGAGAGGAGGCAGATCCGAACTTGAGGCCTTTATCTATGGAGGTTAAGACACCAAATAAGCAAGTCCTTTTGCCTCTCTTGGTTTCATTACTTAAGTGAGACAGTTTAGAGTTGTGGTGATAATTCTGTCAAAATCATTGACTTGATGAAGTAGCTAATAACAGATATTTTTAGTGATCTTACCATTCAGAGGCTTGCTGTGCCACTTAAGGAAGGCACAATGAGTCTTGGGAAAAATAATAACCATTAGGCCACAGAATCCTAACTCTATTTCTGCAAAGCCAGGAGGTCCCAGGAAGTCTTGGAACTCTGTGTTATAGAATAACCCTCCTCTTTTTCTTTTTCAGTCACTTAGTGAAAAAGGGCAACCTAATATTATAATGCTCTAAATCAGAAACTGAAGGGGAAAAGAACTTAACCTACTCACTCTCTATTTGAAGAAAGAATGGTGCCAGCATCAGAGTCTTGCTCAAGGTGACCTAAGGGTCCAATAATTTTTAGGGGTGATTCAGTCACCAAGATGATGCTGGATTAAGTATTTGTCACAAATTCTTCCTATCAGCCTACACTGATCAGCCTTTCCTCAGGGGTACTGACGAGCAGATGCTCTGCACTAAAAGTGTTTGCTAGATACAAAAATTGGGGAAATAATATGTACTGTAGCTCTTTCTGGAGTGTAGTAATGATCCAGATGTCTACAAGAAAAAAGATATATCAGATAATTTGCCCAATATGTTTGACTAAGCAGTCCTGGATCCGTGGAGAACACACCGACTTGAGATTCAGTTTTCCAAGTGTACGTGGAACAGACGAGGCTTTTTCTACCACATGAATTCAAACTCCTGGGCACATGTTAAACTTTGTTCTGGATGTCACTGGCCAGAGTTTATGTAATAAGCTAAAATAAAAATTAGACCTTCTACCAAGGGAAAATTTCAAGCATTTTCTTTCTGGTATTTTTACAGCACAACTTAGGAAACACCAAAGTGCCGTAACTCAGTGAGATTTGCATGCGGTTTTGGGGATCAAACAATCTGTCAATTATCTGTCTGAGTGAGTTTGAAATATGAATCCATGAGTCAGGATGACCAAGTCAGCTCTCTGAAGGGTGTGCCTAGCTCACTATGAGTTATGAGCCACCCTAAGGAGCCCTAATAGCCAAGACTGCTGAACATGTTCCAGGGAAATCGCTGTGTTTCCCCAGGACTCACCCATTTAAATGGCTTAGGCAACAATATTAGTGGATAAAAATGCAATACAGAGTGATAGGAACATGTTGAGTTGAAGAACACTTTTCTCCTAAAAGCAAAAAACCAAAAAAAATTTTACTATATTTTCCAAATAAAATTCACTAGTGCGCTGAATTACTCAGATGAGACGTCAGTATGCAATGCCTGTCTTGGCTTTAAAAGGGCAGGCAAGATTTTTAAAATCACAGCTAGAATCCTCCTAGAAAATCACGGCACTCTCTCCTCTAGCAGGGTTAGGGAACAGAGTAATTGATTTATCAGCATCATGATTTATGATTCACGGTTCCAGTCCATGAACTTTATCTTATAAACAATATGCAGATTTGCCATTCCTATGCAATTGTCAGAAAAGGGAGTATATTTAGCATCTCAACATCAATGTATCCATTCTTTCTTAGTCTCCTTATCTATGAAATAGAAGTTGCCAGGAGAATTAATGATATTGTATATATAAAGTACCTAGTTTTTTGTTTACATGTCACCAGCATGTATACATCTAACGTGACTGGTCACATAGATTCTTGCAGTGATTCTGAAGACGCTGAAGGGATCCAGCAATACTACTGGGGCAGCATTCTGGCCCCCAATGCCTTGTGCCAGGGAACTCCGAGGAAGCCACAAGCAGAGTTTTTGCTACCAAGGAGCTTGTGGAGTTAGATTAGACCTGTAGAATCTGCTGGACAAAACACCATAACTTAAAACACGAGAAGGTTGCTAAAAACTGACTTCCTGGCTGAAAATCAGTGATCACAGGGAAAATTAGGAAATGGATTTCTTTAGTTTGTAAGAATTTGCAGAAAATTGCTACAGAAAGGAGGTTTTCAGAAGAGAAAAGGTTGTCATTGAAGGGTAATTTCTTTTCGGAAGAGGTTTGAAATGAGGGCACTTGCCATCACCAGTAATGGCGGCTTCCCAGGCAGGAAAGAGCTGGGATCCAGGTGGGCCTCCTTCTGAGGCAAGGGCATCATTAAACTTTCTTCAGCTAAGAATCTTAGAACATGAAAAAATGCACTTTTGAATTCTGTAAAGGCCATGGTGTTTCTTCTTTGGCCTCAGAAATGTTCCCACACCGCGTGGTACAGCATGGTGCTTAGAACAGGCTCTCATGGAGCAAAGTGTGTCCCTGGAAGAACAGTAATACTGGATCCCCGCTACATAGGGTGACACGTATGCAAAGACTGGGTGCTTTATATACAGTGTCAGTAACTCTTCTGGCAACCCCTATTTTCTAGATAAGGAGACTAAGAGAGGATGAATACATTGACTAAGGTGAAATGACAAAATTATAAGTGACGGGGTCTTTGCAGATGTAATTAATTCTCTGCAGATGAGACCATCCTGGATTAGGGTCAACCTTTAACCCAATAATGAGTGTCCTAAAGAAGACGTAGACCTAGAGGGGAAGGCCTTGTGAAGCAGAGGTGGGAGTGATTCAGCCAGAAGGAACTTTGAGGATTGCCAAGGTCACCAGAAGCAAGGAGAGAATAGCACAGATTCTCCCTCAAAACCTCCAGCAGGAACTAACAATACAAATGCCTTGATGTCAGACTTTTGTTCTCCAGAGCTCAAGAGGATGCATTTCTCATGGTAGTTTGTTAGGGGAACCAGAGGAAACAGTCCCTGTGCAAACTGTGTCTGTGGCCCTGCTCCCCACAGCTCCCAGAGCTCACGGCACCTCTGCAGAGAGATGGTTTGCTAACAGAAATATCGAGCTGGATGTGCTGGTGTGGAAGCTGGCGCTGCGTCTCTTCATATGAATTCTCAGGTGGTAGCTTTTACGTGCTTGCTGTGAGAGTGTCTTAACTGACACTAAAAAACAGACCATTACTTTGAATTCCTCAACTCCTCATTTTGATTCTTCTTGAATTCCTTCTGTGATCCAACCTTGAACAATGTATTCAATATCGGGCCTCCCTGGTGACGCAACAGGTTAAGCGCAGCACTGTGAAGCTATCCAGAGCCACTGCAGCATGAGTTCGATCCCCAGCCAGGGAGCATCCCACATGGCGCAGCAGACCTCTCCTGTCTCGCCTGCTGCTCCCCTCAGCAGTGTACTTCAGTCTATCTGCCTGTTCTTCTCCCCACTCTGTTTCTGGTGAACCCTCTCACCACCCCACACCTCTGGCCTACACCCAAGCTTGTATGCATAAATAAGTAAATCTTAAAAAAAAAAATGTATTCAGGGCCTCCCCGGTGGCGCAGCGGTTAAGCTCTGCGCTGTGGAGCTGTCGGCAGCGGCAACGCGAGTTCAACGGCTGGCCAGGGAGAATCCCACATGGCGCGAGAGACTTTTCCTGCCTTGCCCGCTGCTCCCCTCAGCAGTGTATTTCTGATCTGTCTGTTCTGCTACCCGCTCTGTCTTTGGTGAACCCTCTCGCCGCTCCATGCCTCTGGCCTGTACCCCAGCCTGTATGTATAAATAAAATAAATAAATAAATAAATAAATCTTAAAAAAAAATGTATTCAGTATCATTTCCTGGTAGGTAAACCAAGACTGCACCCTCAGCTACTTCATTCAGACTTTGGTCCGAAAGATTGTGTAGTCTGCATTTAAGGGACGTCACAGACGTGAGATGGTTGAGGCCCAAGCAACAGGTTTCATGGTTGCTTCCCATTTCTCCTGTCCCAGGGGATGTCGTAGTCGTATTCTTCAGTGTGCGTTAGTGATGCTCTCCCACACAGGGTCAATATTGTGGCATCAAAATATTCCAATAAAGATCCATGATGCAATGTCTCTGGAGGCACCAGCAGCAAGCCTGCTATGGAAACAACCCCCCAGGTGCTTCGAAGATGATCTGAGATAGACTTTCAGTGTTGCCCCAGATGCAAAATACACATCATAGGTCTGTAACGAACTGAAATACTTTTCCCTGGTGGGTAGACTTAGCTAACCCATGCTACGCTAACAGGCTCCTGTGGGTGAGAGGTGCTCAAAGACGATGCATGGAAATGAGCAGGTCTGAAAACAAAATATGTCCATTTCCACCCTTGTCAGGACTCTGGGCTGTGCACTGTCCAGAATCAGCCACCATCATGGCACTTTTATTTCTTGTTCACTCTGTTCTCATCGGATTTAAATGAAGTGCTGTCCTGCAGCATATCGCCTATGTCAACTTCTGAAAACGTCTGCCATCTTTGCTAGTAAGAAGGAGGAATGTTGAACTTTCCGCTGGCCAAGAAGCAATGTTGTTTCTTGTCCCTATTCATGCTAAAAACTCCCAGTTTACTCACTGATTCAATTTTTCAGCAGATATTTTTGACAACCTCTTTGGGCAACTCTTTTTTAGAGAGAACAGGAGAGAACTAGAGAATGAGAGAGAACATGGATTATAAAAAGTTGCCCCCTATGAAGCCTGGCGGGGAAAGACTCTGAACACTCTGCAGATAAATGGCCAAACAGCCAAGTGCTTACAAAAAAAACCCAGCAGGCCGGGTGGACAGAGGGTGTTGGTGGGACTCTTCGTCAGCTCGAGCTGCCATAACAATGACTGTAGACCAAGTGGATTAAACAACACAATGTTATTTCTCACAGTTCTTGAGGCTGGATGCCCAAAGTCCAAAGTTCTTGAGGTTGTGATGGATTTGGTGCCTAGCTCTCTTTCTGAGCCACCTTCTTGATGTGTCCTCACATGGCAGAGAAAGAGGACACTAATCAGGTTAGGTCTCCATCCTTATGACCTCATTTATCTTGTGAACTATTTCCTTTCCCAAACACAGTCATATCGCCGGTTAGACTTTAACATACAAATAATGCGGGGTCAGTGGGTGATGGGGGTGGGGCACAATTCAGTCCCTAGTAGCGGGGCAATAGAGGTTGCTCTTTCACTTAGGGCTATATGAGAGCTTAAAAGAAGTGAGGGAAGAAACCTTGTGAATAACTGGAGAAAGCTTTCCAGACAGAAGAACAAAGAAAAAAAATTCCGAGTTTGGGGAGTGTGAGTAACAGCTCAGAGACTAGTGGTTCTGGAGTGCAACGAGCCAAGGAGAACACGCACGAAGGTGGACTCCAGAGAGTCGAGGGTTGGAGAAGGTTGTGCAGCGCTCTGTGGGTCTCTGTGAGGCCCTCAGGGGAGGAGAGGCAGGATGAGACCTGCACGGCTGCAGGAGCTTCCTGTTTCTGCCGAGGGAGGAAGAGCGGAGGTGGCATCGGGTATACCTCTCGCTTGGTTCCTCTGGCTGGGTCTCCAAAGATGGCACACGACCTATTTAAACCTACACTGCTCCTCATTGCAAGAAGTAGAGAACATTTCCTTCTTGAACCCAGGCTGTTCTTACACTTGATTCTGACCACAAGAGTACAAAGGAAGTGATATTTTTGGACTTCCAAGCCCATATCTAAAGAAGGACCATTTCTGCTTCCTGCATCTTGAAATCCAGCTGACACAAGGCTTATCAAGACACTGCACTGGGCAGCATCATGAGGCCATTGTCAGTAGCCCCAGCTACACTCCTGACACCACAGGTCGGCCGCCATCTTGGAATTTCTAGCCCGCCCAAGACCCAGAATGCCCTAAACCCCAGCCGATAACAAATGGGGCTGAAGGGGTACCTGCCTGAGCCAGTCATTCCACAGAATGATGAGATAATAAAATAACTGTCATTTTAAGCTGTAAGTTTTGGGGTAACTTTTATTCAGCAAAAAAATAATCGAAATATTAGTTTACCCCTCCTTTCTTTTTTCTTTTTCTTTATTGTTCTTTCCTCTTCTCTCTCTATCCAGTCTCTTCATATAATAATGAATCCATGTATAAAGAACACAGGTTAACTTCTTATGTCTAAGAAAATTTTTAATAAGTGAGGGAAACAACAAGTTAGAGCATGAGAAGGAGACCTATCTGTGTATGAGAGAATGGAAGGAGAAAGATCTGGGCAGAAAAAAAAAAACATCTCAATAATGTACTTTAATAAGTCTTGGTCTGAGTCCAAGCTGATGTCTCAAACCCCACCTTGGGATCACATATTTGTGTGTTTCCCTTGGGGTTTCCCAGAGCAGACAGTAGAACTCGGAGACTGAGGATATCACAGCTATTTTAATATTTTCACTTTGGTTACCCAAAGAACGGCTCCTTTTGTATTAGCCTTCTTTTGATGCGTCACAAATTGCCACAAATGTAATGGCTGAGGCCAACACTGAATTAGTGCTCAGTGCTGATAAGTCAAAGTAACATACTGAGTTTCTCTTAGAGTGTCAAAGGCTGAAATCACTGTCAGTGTGAGTTCTTGTCTAGAGGCTCTGAGAAGAATCCACTTCCAAGGTCATTCAGAATATGGGCAGAATTCAGTTCCTTGCAGGTGTAGGCTTGAGATACCTGTCTCCCTATTGGCTGTCAGCCAATGGCTACTCTCAGGTCGGTCTTCCAAGCCCCCCACACCCCTTGCCATGTGACCACATTCACCCGCCAGTCGGCGAGGGAACATGGACTCCATTTCCAGCTGTCTCTTCTGTGATGAGTTGGAGAAACTCTCTGCCTTCAAAGGGCTCAAGTGATGAGGTCAGCTCTACCCAGATCATCTTAAACTCAACCGTGCCACCTAACAGGACGAGAATCATGAGTTAGTGCCAGCAGATTCACACAGTCCTGGGAATCATGCAAGGGGTTAACCAGGCTTGAAGGAGAGGCTCCTGGAGACCCTTTTTGAACTGTGGCAGTCAGTGCCACATGGTTATTAGTGTTTTCAAAGATGTGGCTCTTTGTGGAGGAGGAGAATTGGGCAAATGAAGCACAAACAATTGGACTAAGCTTGAGTACTACCTGACTACTTGAATTGCTATGCAGAGAGGTCTGCAGTGGCTGGTGACAGAGAGTTAACCCCTGCATCACCAGGAAGCCCCTAGTTCCTTCATTTTAAAGGATGTCCAGATGTCAACTGAGGAAAATCACCCCAGTGTTGTATTTCCAGTGGTAGAGAATTCACATCGAAAAAGACAAGAATGATGATCACATTTGTGATATCTAAAAGTCAGACATTGAATTATATGTTTATGTCAAATTTGTTCCAGGTTGCTCTTGCTAAGAATGGCTTCACTGAGTCTCCCCAGCCCTCTCTTCCTGGTGAGATTACATTGGTCTCATCGATAAATGAGTCATGTTGTTTGGGTGGGAGACTGAGGAGGGGTGCTGTCTGCCCACGTCTGGGCAAATGCGTCTTATAAGTAACATTGACTTTTTCTCTGTTTCTCAAAATGGGCCAGCTTGCTTCAGCTCAGACTCCTGGCACGTGCTGCTCCCTTCGCCTGAAATGCTCTTCTCCCGGCTCTCCAGCGGGCAAGCGCGACATTATTCCAGTGAGTGCTCAGGAACCACCTTCTCGAAGTGGTTCCCGTGGCTGTTGATCACATTGCCCTACCTTGTTTTTTCACGGCTCTTATAGCTACCTGGAATCACTGTGTGATGCACTTCAACTGTAACCCAATGACTGAGACTGCTCTAAAATAGGTGGCTTAGGTGCAAAGCTGAGAACAAAGAAGTTGTCATATACCCCTGAAGTACAAAAATTGCTGTAAAAATCAAGGCCAGGTTCCTCTCCTGGATCTAACCATAAAGCTGTAGATATGGCCATGTTACCCTTAACAGGTGGGAAGGCGGAGAGGTCAGGAAACAGGAGGGAGAGAAAGGAGGGGAAGCAGGGAGCACTGGCTTCACGTAACGGTGAGAAGTCAATTCCACGCCCTTCACCACCATCCTGCCCAGCCAGGTGACCCCAGCACCTCCAAAAGACCTGTTCCTATAGTCGGGGTTTCCTGGAGAGGAGGCAGCTTCTCCTCTCTGGGTAGATGACGGGCTGAGTCACTGGATGGGCAGGTTCCCCTCGGTGTAGCTCTCCGAGTGGAGTGGACTGTGGCCCGGGAGTTACTGTAAGAGGTTAGTAGGTGTCCTGGGAGACTTGGGGTCATCAACAAACAAAGAACATGTGAACTGCTTCCACTGGGGTTATCTGAAGCTGGAACATTAATTGAGCAGATTATGGGGTGATGTACCCAGGAGGACTAGTATTCCCAGGGTGCCAAGAGGGCCATAAGGTGATTCAGGGTTCCTTTTGCTTCAAGTGAAGGGGTACAGATGATGTAGGAGAGCACAGAGCTGAGGGCCTGATCAAGAGGTAAGGGGGCGATACATCTGGAGAAGGCTGGAGGAGCCTCGGCATCCCCAAATAGTTCCCACATACTCTGCTGGGACCCCACCATCGTGGACTACTTGGCCTCACAGATGCTTTTCTGATGTATAAAACCAGCTCAGCTCAGAAGTACAATATGATAACAACAGGAGACTACTGAGAACTCTGCCATCATTTGGAAATTCTGCTACCTCAGCAGGAAAGACCACGCTGCCCTCCCTCACATAGTTTGATGACCATGTCACTGGAAGGAGTTCTAGACACAGTCAGGCGAGTGTCTAATATTTCACTTTAGCAGAATTTTAAAATGTGGAGAAAAGAGTCTAAAGTGTGACTCAAGAAGGGAAGGGCATTTCTAAAAGTGCATGATATGGAAAAGGAAGTCTTTAAAGCAACCCAAATAGTCCTCCAGGGAGCTCACCAGTGAGTGTACACTTTAAAAGGTCATGTACAAAAATTGAATGAGCATGAGATAACCAAGAATGAAAGCAAGAGTGTGTTGTGAAAGCTACCGGCTGGGATCAATTTAAGCTTTGAAAAGTAAAGGAAACAAAGGGTGCCATATCTGCTCTTAGAAGAGAATATGCGGGGCCTCCCTGGTGGCGCAATGGGTTAAGCGCAACATTATGAAGTTATCCAGAGCCACTGCAGCTTGAGTTCGGTCCCTGGCCAGGGAGAATCCCACATGGCGCAGCAGACCTCTCCTGCCTGCCCGCTGCTCCCCTCAGCAGTGTACTTCAGTAGATCTGCCTGTTCTGCTCCCCACTCTGTCTCTGGGGAATCCTCTCACCACCCCACACCTCTGGCCTATATCCCAGTTTGTAGGCATAAATAAATAAATCTTTAACAACAAAAAAAAAGAATATGAGAAAAATGGTCAGAACTATATATTCGGTATATATAGTCTATTCCAGTAAGTCTATTCCATTAAGAATTAACGGAATTCCATTCCATTAACTCCATTAAGTCTACTCCATTAAGAACAAAACAATGTACCTTCCATAATAGAAGTGGCCCAATGTAATCAATCTGTCAACAGGTAGCCAGCTGATCATCCCATGGGATGTTGTCACCTTGGGGACAGAGTGCTGGTCTCCTCTGTTGGCAGATCTGGTGATCACCTACAGCCAGGTTGACCTTGGTGAGTGGAAGTCCATGGTCCTCTGTTGATGTCTATCTCTACACTGCCATGCTCACCCTGCTCATGAGTCCATTGGGTCATCCCAGGGACAGGTGGGGAAAGAGGCTGACTCTCATCTACAGAATGGATCATTCTATCCACTGGATCATTAAAATACTCCTTCACTGAGGTCACCTTTTGTTGAGTGTCACATGGGAAACTAATGTCTTTACAGTTTTTGCCCATTGAGTAATATCTGTCCACAAACTTCTTTCCCAAATTTCCTTGTCACCAATTTCCAACCATGTTCCTTCCAAATATGTGAGATTCAACCATGGATTATGCCTACAGTACATGAACCAGAACCAGTCACGCATCTGATCATTTCTCTTTCTAAGCAAAGTCAAGAACCAAGTACGACCTCCCTGGTGGCACAAGGGGTTGAGTCTCAGCACTATGAAGCTATCAGCAGCCACTACAGCACAAGTTCCATCCCCAGCCAGGGAGCTGACCTACTGGCGCAGCAGACCTCTCCTGACTCTCCCGCTGCTTCCCTCAGCAGTGTATTTCAGTAGATCTGCCTGTTCTGCTCCCCACTCTGTCTCTAGTGAGTCCTCTCACCCCCTGCACCTCTGGTCTACACCCCAGCTCTTGTATGCATAAATAAAATAAATCTTTGGGAAAAAAAAAGAACCAAGTAGGTTGTTTGAAGTTCTCATCACTGGGGAGATTGTCCTTCAACACAGTTCCCCATAGATGTCCCAGAAAAGGCTGTCATGGTCATCTGTCCATTTGGGGTGATACCTACAAATTGTGCAGAATCATCTGTAAATTGGGCCCAAATCTTCTCTTTCTCTGTCCACTCGCCATGGGGAACTCTCCATGAGGTACAGGCTGGGAGACAGAAGGCAGTATGGCTGGTGCAGGGACCAAGGAGATTTTGGCCACTTCATGTAATTTGCATGACTTCAGGGCCTGTTTGGAATTAATCATATATTATGATCAAATTTCCATTTGATTGCCATGTATACCCAATTTATGGTGGGTCAGCTACTCTCAGTTCATTATGGCCAGTTCAGGTCACGTGGTAACTTGGTGACCAATGGCTAAGCATTTTTGTATCTGTGAAGGGCCACAAATTGGACAAGAGTTGTTTCTCAAAAGAAGAATAGTTATTTGCAGAGGGTGATTGAGCTTTGCAACAAAATCCTAAGAGTGTGGGCTATGATTCACCTATAGGCTTCTACTGAAAATTCTCAACAGCATCCTTATCTGGAAAGACACCTTAAGTACCACCAGATCTGTTGGATAATGTGGCCCAAGTGGCAGCAAACTTGCATGACAGACTGGACCAATTGTAGAGGCTTCTCTTGTTTTGGGGTCCACCCAAAACTAAGTTTTTGGGTAACTCAGTAAGTGGGCCTGGAGAATGTATTGCCTCTCAGATCCAAAGGGACCCAATAAGGGCTGTGTTCCTTTTCTGGTTGTAGAAGAAGCCAAAGGCATTGACTTATTCTTCACCACAGAAGGGGTCTCAACATCCTTCTCACCATTAGAGGTCTAGAAATTTCACTCAGGTAGGAGGCTCCTGAATTTTAGTTGGATTTATTTGCTATCCTTTGATATGCAAGCATCTTACCATTATATCAGAGTAGTTGCTACTTCTTGTTCTCTAGGTCCAAACACCATAATGTCATCAATGCACCAGACCACAGTGATCTGTAAGGGAAAAGTGATTGAGAGCCTAGTAGATGAGATTATGACACAGAGCTGGAAAGTTGGCATAAGGCTAAAGCAGAATGGGGAATGTCTATTGCTGGCTTTATCAGTGGGAAGCATCTGCTTCTGGCAGATCTTTTGGACAAGGATAGAGGAAAGGCATTTGCCAGATCACAATTTGCATTCCAGGCAGGGTGCTAATTTGCTTCAGCAATGAAACCACATCTGGTATAGCAGCTGCAATTAGATTCCCCACCTAGTTAAGCTTACTATCGTCCACCGTCATTCTCCAAGATTCATCTGCCTTCTGCACAGGCCAATAGGGGAGTTGAATGGAGATACGATGGAATCATCTTTCAAGTCCATAATAGTGACACTAATCTCCGTAATCTGTCCAGAGATGTGATATTGCTATTTGTGGGCTATTTTCCAAGGTAGAGAAAGCTCTAGTGGCTACCACTTGGCCTTTTCCATAAAAATAGCACTCAGTCCACAGGTCAGGGAACCAAAGTGGGGATTTGGCTGCCGGCTGAATATGTTTGTTCCAATTATGCATTCTGCAACTGGGGAAACAGCCACAAGATGGGTTTGGCGCCACTGGACAACCCCCCCCCCCATGAGACAGACCTGAACTAAAATTCCACTGATATCCGAGTCCATGAGCCCCAACTCTGCAAGAGAGATGTTTTGAGTCTCCTGGAATCAGTGTCAGTTCAGCGCCAGTGTCCAGATCTGATCATTCCTTTTCTTTTTTTTTTTTTAAGATTTATTTAGTTATGCATACAAATTGGGGTACAGACCAGAGGTATGGGGCAGCGAGAGGGTTCACCAGAGACAGAGTGGGGAGCAGAACAGGCAGATCAGAAATACACTGCTGAGGGGAGCAGCGAGTGAGGCAGGAGAGGTCTGCTGTGCCATGTGGGACTCTCCCAGGCTGGGCGTCGAACTCGCATCAGACAGCTCCACAGCGCAGCGCCCAACTGCTGCGCCACCGGGGAAGTCCCTGATCATTCCTTTTCTCCGATGCACAATCACCCTGGCAAAAGGCCATAGGTGTCTTCTAAGAAGACTGGAGCAAGATTAATACTATTTCTTTGGCAGTGTCCCAGAGTCTTTCCCCAGCCTCCCCTTCATTCCTAGGGTTCTGGGTCTATAAGCTGGCTCAGACCTGGGAAGTGATGAAGCAGCTACAGTTCTCCATTCCTAAGAGTCAAGTTAGACTTTGTCTCCTCAGCCAAGACCTTTTCTGCTTATACAGTTCAAGTAAGGATCTGGGAGCTGTGTATTCATTTCAATTGTAGGAGAACCTGATGAATTAGACAACACCAAAAGTCTGCCCCTGCCAGGCTCTTCCGGTTGCTGAGTTTTCTTTGCGGTCCGTTACAGAAACCATCCCACCTCGCCCTTGTCAGTCACACGCTGCCACTTGATCCCGCCACACCGGATCCAGTTGCTCCCACTGCATTTAGGCTTCCCAGTTAAGTGACCACAGTTCCCACTGCAATGTCTGGTCTGCAAAGAGAAGCCAGCACAGGGCTCTTCAAGGATGCTGGGGCCTGCCACCTCAATTTCTGTTTCATATTACTGGTGAAAGGTGTGTCTTCTGGACCCTCCAGTGCGGCTGAATAGATCTTTGATAACAAATCCACTCTATTGTAGATCTTCAGTATTTCCATCATGCAGGCCCAGGGTAGTCTCCTGCAGGCACACACAGACGCTTTCAGGTCATTTCATGCAGCACCTGAAATGGGAATTCAAATCCCTAAGCTCATTCTTTCCTTTCTTCACTCTGTCCAGCAAAATTAGGAGCAACCTGTCATTCTCATTATATTTGTTAGCTTGCAAGAAATCTCTGAAGTATTTGAAAATGTTTGAATGCTTAAAAGTACAAACATGTCTGCATGAGAGTCCACAGTCTCTCCGATTCTTGCTTCTTATAAATTGGTGATGAGGAACATAGCTGGTAATGCTCGTGTGTCTCTACTGCCAGATTCCATCCTGGACAATCAGGCTTCCTTGGCTATTAGAAACAGTCACACAACTGCAAGGAATTGATTTCTGCAACTGCCAGTGGGTATGGAAGAGGATGTTAAGCTTCAGATGAGAATCACAACCGACTGACACCTTGAGATCCTGTCAGCCCAGTTAGTGGATTCACCCCAGACAGAGTAGGGAGCCGAACAAGTGGATCTGCTGAAATACACTGCTGAGGGGAGCAGCGGGCGAGACAGGAGAGGTCTGCTGCGCCATGTGGGTCAGCTCCCTGGCTGGGGATCGAACTCATGCTGCAGTGGCTGATGATAGGTTCATAGTGCTGAGACTTAACCCCTGTGCCACCAGGGAGGCCTGAGCCTGGTGAAACTTTGACCCACAGAAGCTGTGAGATAATATGTTTTAAAATGAATGTTGCTTTAAGTCACTGTTAGTGGTAACTTGTGGTGTAAATTAAACTAAGAAGAAACATTGTATGATATATTAAATTCCACTTTAAAACTTTTAGAATCAAAATAGTGCTATTCTTAGCACCAAAAGGGGGTGAAAAAAAATCATCAGAAAAAAACAAGTTTTGTAACTAATTAAGCATGTGAGTATAATTGGGAAAATTGACCAATTGTGGGATAAAATTAAATTTATAGTCTTGCCTAACAGCTATGGGAAACATATTAGAGAATTAAATCTAAGAAATGAAATGATGGAAAAACTAGAAATGGAGAAAGATTTGAAATATGAAAATTGATGACTTAGACTATGAACCTTAATCAGTCTCATATTCCTGGATTTAGTAATTCTACTTCTAGGACAACATTCTCAGAAATCTCAAAAATAAGATAAAGATTTTTGAATAAGAACTTTTCTTTTAGCCTTATGCATAATTTCAAAAATGGCAATAGGGAAATGTAAAATTATATTCTATAGTTATATTATGATATAGTACCCTATCTTCAAAAATAGGAATCTAAGTGCATCAGACAAAACTTTTTTGCTAAAAATATTTTCTGAAAAAAAAAAAAAACCTCTCACTGTTATACTCTGATAAGTGAAATAGCAGGTGTTTAAGATTACTCAAATACAACATGTTTGTATAGAAAATTTAGAAAAGAAAAAAGAAAGAAAATATAAATTATGCATAAACTCATTACCCAAGGCCAGTCACTGTTACCATTTTCCTAAATATCTTTTTAGACTTTTCCTGATGTTAGATACACATTTAGCTATATATTTTAAATAACAATTATAAGGATACCTTATGTTGTTTTTTTATTAGGGTAACACTGTTTTATAACAGAAATGACTAAGAAATATAGGAATCCCCCCTTTGCAGGTGCTACCACACCATACCCACAATCAAGACACCCCTAGACTTCCACGGTCCCTTGTCCTCCTCCCTCTCTTTCAGCTTCAATTCTACAATTATACGTCTACAGTTTGTGATTGGTTTGGTTCTGAGGTGAGACAACTGAATAAGAAAGTTACTTTGGATTTTAGTTTACAAATATAATTTTAAAACATTTTTAAAGGAATAAATGTGTGTCATTAAAAAGTCAAATAGTCTAGAAGGATTTCTCAAGAAACACCTCTGTAGACCAGGGGTAAACATGTTTATGGTCTAATTTAGGGTAAAATAATAGAATCCAGTTATTTCCTTTGGAACCCTAATGTTAGAATGTGCAGATCACTTCATTGGGGTACCATCCCCCACTGCTAACTCTTGAACCTTCAATTTGATTTAAAAAAAAAAAAGAACTGTCTTCAGTGGAAGACTAAATGCTTGTCTTCTGAGCATCTATTCCTGGAATGAAGGTTGGCTTGACCGGTTCATCTACAGACTTTAGTTGTCCCCTGTCCTGTATTTAGCTTCAAGACTCACCCTGAGGGACTACTGAGAACCCCCAAATTCAGGCTTTCCTGTTGTTCTTTACATCAGGACAGGTCATCCCTCTTCTCAGATGTTCAGCCACCTCTACCTACTCTTGACCTCAAGTTCTTCACATGGATCATCAACAATGCCTGCATCTGTTTTCGATTTTTGTAGAAATTTATTGAAAGCATCAATCTACGGATGGTTTCCCTTTGCTGTGAATTTCTACCCATTGTTATTAAATACATAGAAGAAAGCATGGACAAAATGTTACAGAAGATCAACTTTGGACATGCAACAGCAAGGGAAACAAACTTTCCAGTCTTCTCTGCCTCAGCCCAAATCACTTCCATCTCTGGAAGTGAAGCCGTGAAGAGGTGTTACAACCCCATTTTGTGCAAAATAAAATAAATATGGTGAACTTTTTAGTTCTTTTGACATACCAGACAATAACATGTAAAGGGTGGATTGTGGCCACATGGAATTTGGATGCCAATGTTACTGGCCATTTGGTCAAATTTAGCCTTCTTAATATGATACCATTAACCAAATGGCTGAGTATTATGAAATTCATTCCTCAGAAAGCATTTATTGAGTATCTATTATATACCAGGCTCTATAAACATAAAGAGAGTAAACACAGCCTTTGTTACTTACACACTGGTTTTTCTAGAGGAAAGAGGGCTTTATTACCAGAAAAATTTCTAGAAATGCCTTGAAATTAGTGACTACCAATAACATTTTATTACATATATTTAATCTAAACATTGAGAAAAACTTTTATCCTCCAAATTCAGGTAATTTTTGTATGAAAGGAATATGAGAAAAGCAATTTAATATTGAGATTCAACACTAGAACCCTTAATATGCCATGTTATATTTTTTTAGTTAGGTTGTCTTGGTTAAAGAACAGAGTAGGTCATAAAATAATGTAAATTCATCATGTGATGGCAGATCGAAGAGGAAATGTTAATTCTTAGCAGGAAAATGGGTATAGATTAGACCATTTCAATGTTTGTGCTTAATGAACTGTATCGATGAGTTTCTCATCTATTTCCTAGGGTACTAATGGTTCTTAAATAATGAGACATTTCCTGTCTTCAGTAAACTTTTTGTGGTCTGCCTATTAAATGTTAAGCACCTGGGGTCTATCAGTAAACAAAATAAAGACCTTGCTTTGTGGGGGGGGTTAATTCTAGTATATTGAAAATCCAAAGGATTCCCAATCTTTAAGGGTTTTCAGTGTTGGGAACAGTACCTTAGACTTAAAAGGAAAAAAAGAATCAGGGGAAAGTGAGGGAGATGATAGGAAGCTTATTTTTCAGACTTCCCACAGAAGGTTTTGATTTCTGAAGATATCAATTGCACCTCCCTTAGAAAGCAATCTATTTAAATTATGAAGTGCTGGAAAATAAAGATAGGAAATACTCTCCAAGGAGACTGGGGATCTAAGAGTGTCTGGGAGGAGCCTGGGAATTTGGGGATTCAAGTTTCCCAGCGAGAAGGAGCAGGAACCTGCAGAGGAGTGCATTCTGGGAGGCAGGCCCGCTTCACCCCAGCCAGGCCCACAGGAAGCCCGGGGCGTGGCTGGCTAGAGCCGAAGGAAAATTCCAGGGCCCAGAGGCAGGGCCCTGGGGACACCACAGTATCTTCAGCCTGGGCTTCATTAAACAAACAATAACAAAAACCTCAGAAAACAACAAAAACTATCACCCGCAAGTGAGAGAATCAGAAATGAAATAAAACGACATGGATGTAGTTTAGTTTGTTAAAAAGAACAACAACAAAAAATGGTTTTTGCCGTTAGGTCTTATTAATAAAGGAGACTTCAGAAAAGAGACAAGATTTTGCAGGAGCAGCAGGAAGGATGTGATACACCCAAGGGGACCGCTGTGGGGGGTGGACCCCAAGTTTGGGGTGGTGCGGAGGTGGTAGAGGACAGCCTGGGAATGGCAGGTTGCCAGGAAGTTAAGCAAAGAGAGGAGGCGCTGAGACGAGTCTGCGAAGCTTGATTTAGTGTGTGGTTAAGGCCCAGCACAAGCCCTGGGGGCCAAACAGCCAGGAGGCTTAGAAGCTCCTGGTCTCCCTGACAGCCACCTCCATCTGGTCCGCGGGGCCTTGGCAGACACCGCCTTGCGGCCGAAGCCGTGGCTCATTGCCACCGACCGCTGCCAAATGCCTGTAGCTAGTTTTCCTGTTCTTTTAGGACATTCAGAGCTGAGCAGATGAGTAAGTAGATACGAATATTCTATATCCAGCTTTGCCCTGCTTTGAAAAGTAGAAGCTTCCTCTTTGGTACAATTTGGTAGGTTATTTTTTGGGTCTGGGAATGCTCAAAAAATTTCCATATGAATTTATGGTAATAACCTTCTTAGATCCCAAAAATAAGGCCCCGAATCATGCCAAAAAGGAACATTCTACATGCTCGTGGGGATCTAAAACATGGCTTATCCGTTATGTCCTAAACACCACTTTCATGGTTTTGCATGAGCTGTTTTCATGGAGTTACATGAGCTGGAGGTGCAACGCGCGTGTACGTGTGGTGAGAAAAGTTTGTGAGCTGGAAAGGGATGACTAGTGAGGGCCACAAGTTGGGGTTGTTCTAAAGACGGTGCTTTGGACCAGTCTCACAAGCAGGCTCGATGACAAGTCAGGCATTGGGATTCGGGCGTGAACCCTCTGGCTGGCTGAGGGCGGGATGCAGATCACGGGGCCATCTTCTTGGACCTGCACAGATTTTTTAAAAATATTTTAATCCTTTCAGTATTTAAAAACCAGGAGGATTCATATAAAAATACTGGTTTTCCTAGATTCCTGCTACTTATTAGCTGTGTGACCACCTGCGAATAGCTCAACTTCTCTTGCCTCAGTTTCCCCTTTTATAATCTGTCTTAATCAGATACATCTAATGGATTTTTTGAGGGTTACTTGAGGTAATATATGCAAAGAAGACAGAGTGGTGTCTGGTCCATTGCAAGCACTTGGTAAAAAATGGTCGTTATTCTCTGTTCTGAACTCATTGTCAAATGGTCAGAGCAATTGGTCAGCAATTGAAAAACTTTCAAAGGTGTGGCCGGTAACGTGCACGCATGAAATTGAGTAGAGATCAAGTCAGTCACTGATGAGGTTGGTATAAACCAGAGTGAGTGTGACCAGCTGGTGTGAACCAGAATGAGTGTGACCAGGTCAAATGGCAGCTTCTGCTCAGATTCACCCCCTTCTTGTCAACAGTGCCAAAGCTTCCAATTTGTCAGGAGACAAACTGGGCATCAAGATATTTATATGAATCCTCCTAGTTTTCAAACACTGAAAAGGACAAAACCTTTTTTTAAAAAAAATGTGTGCAGGTCCAACCAAATGTACCTGCAGCCCCGATCCAGAAGTTGGGCAGGGTTGATGAACGGGGCCCCTGCTCTGGACAAAGCTCTGTGGGGCAGAACCAAGAAAGCCTCACCACCAGGAACGAGTGTCCTTCTTGGTTAAGGCCAAATCCTAGCTCTCTGCAAAGAACGTCTTCCTGTCCTCTCCCGAGAAGGAGCAGGACCATCATCGGACACACATGACCCCATTCGCCAGCAACCTGTAAAACTGAAGCCTGAATAAGTGCAGTTGTTGCTTCTCACCTCGTAAACGGGGTAGATGCTCACCAGGCTGACTAGACGCTCCTAGGAAACAGAGCTCATCTCCACATTTCTGTAAAGCGCCACTCTGCCTCAGGTCTTGTCTGTTGGCTGCAAAGAGAAAACAGA
Organism: Scalopus aquaticus; assembly: GCA_004024925.1. NCBI lineage: Eukaryota > Metazoa > Chordata > Mammalia > Eulipotyphla > Talpidae > Scalopus > Scalopus aquaticus. Next base: position 29,949 of record PVIJ01004494.1, read on the forward strand.
ATCTTATTTGGCCTGGAAGGACTTGCACACCAGGCTCTAAAAAGCAGATCGGGTTCAGATGTTTGAGAACTGGTTCAGGCCCAACAGCCTGAAAACTCAGTACTGGGATTTGGTTTTTGTGGGGACAAATTTCCTTAAGTACTTTCCTGAAGCTTCTGCTCCAGCACTTTCCTGAGAGACTGACTCTCGGCTTCCGAGATTATGCAGGTGGGCGGCTCTGCATAGGCCAGTGACGTCTGAATAGGAGAAGCCCTGTTGTATGGTAAATGCCTATAATGAAAAGCGTTTTCTGAGTTTGAGGATTTAGTATGTGATTGTTCCCTGGCTGGGGGCCAGCTTTTGTTTAGGTTGCGAACTTACTCACGTTATAACTGCAGCTTGCTGTAAAAATGAATCAATATCAAAACCACAGAGATTCACATAACAAGTCAAGCTTGGCCAATAACCTCAACCTCAACCAAGATATTTATATGAATCCTCCTAGTTTTCAAACACTGAAAAGGATAAAACCTTTTTTTAAAAAAAAAAAAATGTGTGCAGGTCCTTTCTCCCCATTTGTGAATCTGTTCTTGGAACTATCTATGTTTGTTGGTTCACAAGAGTCTCGGCGCCTGCCTTTCTTGCAGCCGTCTTCTGTGGAGTGCATGTTGGGAGCTCATTCGGTGGTGTCATCTGTTCTGTCATTGCTAGGGGCCCTATCAACTGACCACAACAGATACGACCTTCGCTCTTTGTCATAACACGAAGGAACCGTGAAGAAATTCAACCGTGGGCTTCCCTGGTGGCACAAGGAGTTAAGTTCAGCACTATGAAGCTATGGCCAGCCACTGCAGCACGAGTTCGATTCCTGACCAGGGAGCTTCCCACATGGTGCAGCAGACCTCTCCTGTCTCCTCGCTGTTCCCCTCAGCAGTGTATTTCACTTGATCCCCCTGTTCTGCTCCCCGCTCTGTCTCTGGTGAATCCTCTCACGCCCAGTACCTCTGGCCTACACCCCAGCTCTTGTATGCTTAAATAAATAAATCTTAAAAAAAAAAAAAAAAAAGAATTGCGCCTAGTGGCGCAATGGGTTAAGTCTCAGCACCATGAAGCTATCTGCAGCCACTGCAGCATGAGTTCGATCCCTGGCCAGGGAGCTTCCCACATGGCACAGCAGACCTCTCCTGTCTCACCCGCTGCTCCCCTCAGCAGTGTATTTCAGTCGATCCACCTGTTCTGCTCCCCACTCTGTCTCTGGTGAATCCTCTCATCCCCCACACGTCTGGCCAAAACCCCAGCTCTTGTATGCATAGATAAATAAATCTTAAAAAAAAAAAAAAAAAGAAATTCAAGCGTGAGGAAGCATGGTGTGATGCTGCTTCAGGGTTGAGTTCAGTAGTAAAAGGGACTCCTGCTCGGGACAGTTAATGAGAAGTTCACCAGGGAGAGAAGGCAGAGGTTTGCTTGTTCTGGGAAACAAGATGGCCAAACACTTGGAAGATAATGCTCAATTTGGAGTGAATTGAGCTGTGATTTTTCCAGGAAGATTGCTCCATTTATTATTATCCCCTCCTCCCCTCCTCTCTTCTTCCCCTCTTCACATCTTCACATCCTCCCTTCCTCCCCTCCTCTCCCCTTTCTTCCTCCTGTCCTTCCTCCCTTTCTCCCATCCTTCCTTCTGTTATCAAAATAGCTTGAGTACACACGCCTGTTGATATCCTAGGCATTGAGGTGGACACATGTGAGTTCATTCCCAGAGAATTTAAGTCTGTTTAGGGAGATATAAGCTTTAGTTTAAGGACTCAATGACAGAAAAAGGAATTGTGACGCACCAGCCCTCTTTTGGGTTTTCCAACTATCAGAGGGTTTTTTCTTCAGTACAGAAATTTTCTTAGTCATCCTTCCCCACCCCACTACCTCTTCCCAATCTCACCTGACTTCCATTAGTCTATATTTCTATCATCACACTGAGTGCTTCTTAACATAGTTAATGACTCACTTCACTGTATTCACTGGTTTTTGCCTCTTTTCTCAGAAATTAGGCTCAGAGACTTTTGCCTGTTTTCTTCACTGACACATTACACCAAGTTGAGAATTTGGCCTGGGCACTATCCCTAGACCAGAACAGGGCCTGAGTAAAGACCTGGTGCACACTCTATGAATTAAATGGAAAAATCATGGGTAAAGATTTTTCTAGAATTTATTTTACTTCGTGTCTTCTTAACTGAAGTATTCTGGATAGAATGCAAACTTTTGGGGGGATGTCACATTGAATCACTCTTATTTTGCTGAATTTTTATATGTCTTCAGGACTATAGGATGCTAGGACTATTTTATCCTACTTCGGGCTAAAAGACCCTGGCTAGGTGTAATATTTGAGTTCTAGTATAGCTTTTATTTTGATACCAGCTGACCAGAGGTCCTTTCTTACACCACCTAGGAGCATTCATTCCTGTTTTGAGTTCTTGGTCTGCTGAGGACTACAGAAATCCAGAGCAGGCATTAAAAATAAGACTAAGTAAGATTTAACTTTGAGATCTTATTTTCTGAATTCTAATCATATTAACAATCTTTTAAGTGAAGTTTCACATTGGTCCTCAATGTCTCTTACCAAAATGCACTCATGTTCCCATGGATGATCGGTGGGGGTGGGCGGGTCTTGACCAAGTTCTGCCCAGTGTCAGTTTCAACTCTTTTCTTCCATCATTTTGCTTCTCTAAGGAACCAGAAACGTGTTCCTTCAAGGGATGTATATAAAATTCATGAAACGTACTCTGTGACTTCTGGCTGTTCATGGACTTTTACTTCCTGATTCTCTGGCTCAGAATACTCCCTAGTTTCTCGTTTTGTTTTTAAGCCCTTCCATATAAAGTTGAAGTTTCCAGTGGCTGAGTACTCAGAGATGCTTTATAGCAGATGCCAGTGAGTTGCACACAGCCTTGTGTCTGGGAGCCATTGGTGCGGGGTGCCCTTTTGAAAGCCAACTGTGGATTGATTTGTAGATTAGTGTCTGAGTCCAGAGCAGCATGGAGGGGCAGACACTTGGACAAATGGATCCCTTCAGCATGGGGCAAATGCCAGCGATTATGCCAGTGACCATGACTTTGACTCAAAATCAATAGAGACCAGCTCCTTCCTGCTTTTCCAGATTGAAAGACAATGCTCTCTACTGCAAGCAACAGCTGTGTATCTGTTCCTAGCACCTCTTTAGGGGTTTAAGAGAAAAAGAAAATTAATTACTAAGCTCCCTGCACAGTGAGTAGAAAAAGGAAAGAGAAAATGACTTAATGAGATTGGGGTTACAATACCACCACTTTTATGATAGAAAATATAAACAAATTTCCCTTCACTGGCCCCAGCTGGACGCCTAGCACTGAGACCCATTCTCAATGGAAACTCCTCCCTCAGCCCCTAGGGGTCTAACAGTGACAAATAACCCTGAGACTTGGGAGCAAACACACTTTGGACAGAGAAAGCAAACAAACTTTGACTTACGCAGAGCCTGAGGGTTCAGATTTCCACACCAATTTCTAGAGTACGACTTTACTCTTAATGATTATGCCTGGCTTCAGACCAAACTAAAGAATTCAGAGACTGCCTTTGCTTTGGCAGGCCCTGTCTTTGCAGGATTCTTAATCCCTTCTTTCATCTTCACTTCCTCTGCTCTTTCCAATGTGCCCTCATCTTTTCAGATAATTTGGCCCCAGATTTTGGTTTCCACTTCTAAAAGGCTGTTTTCTTCCTGACTCCCTCTTGATGATCCTCTGGTAGCAGGTGGTCTTTTGACCCTTGATTGACCACTGAACAAGTTTCCTTATCCAGGAGATAGGGGTCCCTGGCGTCACCAGGCAAATCGATGACTTTCTGAAGAAATGCTTTGTCTGATAACACAGAAGGATGAGCAGTTCTCAGAACTCCAGGGTCTCTGACATCATGGATTTATTAAATCCCTTATTCATCCATGCCTTCAATTTCCCAACAAATGGGCTTCATGCCTCTGTTTGTCAGGGCTGAGAGATAAATAAAGACAGAATTTACCATTCTGTTTGGAATACTTCTCCTTTGTTCAGTTCAGTTTTATTCATCCTTTAGATTTCAACCCTGTTATCACCTCCTCAAAGAATATTTCCCATCTTATGATTTTAAGCACCCATACAATCCTCTTTTCCTTAATAGCACTTAACACCGCCAGCACTGTCATCTTTATATGTGATCATTTGATTGCTACTGTTCTCCACTAGGCTGTAAGCTGCAGGTTCATTTTACTCATCATTGGATATTCAATATCTAAGGAGCTCTCAAAAATAATTGTTTAATGGATATAGAGAGAAAATTCAGAAGATGATTATAATATTTAGTGTAATAGCAGAATAAACCCTGCTATTCACCTAAGGCAGATTGGGCTATGGAGTGGACAGGATTAAGGAAAAACTTCTGGAAATGACATGAGCTGAGACCTCATGAGGAGGTGGCTCAAAAAAGAGAATAAAGGTGGTCACAGCAGTCCAGGTTGAGGCAATGTCTTTAGCCAACCCTTGGAAGTAGGAGAGAACATGGCTAACCTTTTTAAGCAATAGCAAAAAGCTCAGTGAATTTGAGGTACAGGATGAGAGCTGGGGTGGAGAATTGACTGTTCAGACTAGACATGTAGACTGAAAGCATGTCATGAAAACCTGGCAAGTCACCCTAAAACCTTCTAGTCTTATCCTGGAGGTGATGGGGAACTACTGGGGGATTTTAGGTAGGATGGAGGAGATAAAAGACATGCCCCCCCTCAGGTGTGTGTGGAGACCCCGACTTGCCTCCCAGACAACTGGAGGAAGGACAGGAAGTGCCCAGCATGGCCATTGTTGGCAGCAAGAGGCCGGGTGATGGGAGAGTCCCAGGAAAATGGAGTTGTTCCTTAGCTCTCGGGAGGTGTGGAGGAAGAAATCTGGGTGGGATTGATAAAAGGGAAAATTTACTTCTGTTTCAAAACCCACGATTTAAGAAAGTTGCCTTTCATTTTCTGGGAAAAAATGTACTTGGGGTTTTGGATGGCACATTAGAGACAGGAGCCCAGGAAGGCAGACGCCGCGACTCTGCGGCTTCAGGGTGAAGTTTCGTGGTGGTCACGGTTCTCGAAATGGTCAGTGGGAACTGACACTTCTGAATCTCAGCACAATGCTTGGGGTTTTAGGAAAATGTGAACAAAAGCAATTCTAAGAAAATGATGCAGGAGAAAAGGAAATACTTTATTTCACTGTGGATGTAATTTATGACTCAATGGTCATGATTTAATTAGGGCTTCCTTCAAGTCTCTCCTGGGATGTCTGAACACTTGCTTTTCATTCTTCTAAAGAATTCTTACTCTTTTACTTATCAACTTTTAATTTTACTACATGTCAAGCTGCCTCTTTCCTCTTCGCTCAAGATTACCTCAAGTCCTCTCCTGTGCCCATAACCCTCGTCAGCCTCTCCAGTTTCTCCAAAGCTCCTGTGTCCCTTCTGTGGAAAGGGATCTGCACCCGGGAAAATCCTGGTTCCAAACTCTTTTAATTCTTAACACTCCCAAATGTCTCATCAGCCTCAGCTAAAGGCTGGACAACCTCTCTCAGGACAAATGTACTTCCTGTGTGGGAACAGGAACAGGATGCAGCCCATAGTGTGGCAACACCCGGCCAGTTCCAGGGGAAGTTGTGAAATGAGCGGCCATCTTAATTTGTCCCCGGATTTTTCTCCCCTAACCACTTGAGCCCATTTCTTATCAATCACCTGCCCTTGCCCTGGATAGAGCCTGGATTTAAAATAAGACTTGGGTTCACCTCCTAACTATAGCACAAACTGCATGGGTATTGGCTGAATCCATTCATGGACCTTTTCCTCATTCTGGAAGCAGAATCCTCACATGTACCAGCCATGTTAGTCACAGAGAACAACTTTACAGTACATTTACAGGTGCTTTGCAAACTACAGGGTGACCTGTGCATGTAAGGGGTATGGTAATTAGTGATACCCAAAGCTTGGAACGGGTTGGGGCGCTCCCTCAACCTTTTCCTATTTCTTCTAAGTCACTACTGAGGCAGAGTCCAGATAAAATCTCTCTCGGTCCTGCATATTTAACCCTCTCCTCCCTTCTTCTCCACGTGGTTCTGCATATTATTCCCTTAGGTTCATATTTTCTCCCTTCAGTATTCCACCAAAATATTCACACACATTTATGTCTATTAATGAACTAGTAAAAGGAAAGCAGAGGACTGTGGCACACTGTGTGGTGTGCTGATGTATATTATGATAAACTTATAATTATTAATGAGCTGGTAAGAGAACGCATGCTGTGTGGCACGGCGTGTGAAATTCATACATCTCACAGATTCACACCTCTCCCCTCTCTTGCTAGTTCTGTGGTTTAGACCAGCATTTCCAAAAGCCCTACGTAGAGAGATCAAAGTGTGCGAAACTGGGTTAAACAAAGTTAAATTATGTTACAGTGGGATTAATGTGTATTGGGAATTTTTAAGAAAGGGCTTTATAGATCTTTTTTCCAGCCTTGTTTGGCCATACAATACTTTTTTTCAAAATGAAGTATCTGGTTGTCGAATATTTTATCGAGCACACCAAGGGAAATCCTGCCCTTAGCAAGCTCTGAAAAATGAGTAATGATATTTGGCCCCAGGGGATTTACAGGGTTTAAATGAAGTAATAGGTGCAAGTGTGGAGCAAGGGGTCTGAGCACCGCAGCTTAAGCAGCAATCTCTGATGTACTCCAACCAGGAAGCGACTTCCCCTGCGTCCCTGCAAAGGGTGTAGGGACCCTTCTTATCGGGCTTCCCCCAATCAGACAGTGAGTGGCACAATAAAATACAGACAGGATTTCAAGGCAAAGAGTGCAGGATAACAATGACTGAAGAGTCTTTGCGATCATACTAGGACTCTTGAGTAAGAAGTGGAGCTTGGAGGGCAAAAGCAGCATGGAACCTTCAAAAAAGAGACAGATGGGATGCATGCTGAGGCTTTGGTGCATGGCTAAGGTGGATACTTCATGCTCAGTAAGCTGTGGAATCTGTCACCCTCCATCCTCATCAATGCCTTTTGTCTGTGTCATAAATCTCAGGACCCTTCAGGCATGCTCACAAGTGGATAACTGGTGTGGGTGGACTCTAATACTTACTTGAGTCAGGTTCTGGCGTCTGCAGTGGAGGGGGCGGATTAACAGATTCAAGGTGCCCTTTACAGAATGCTGTCTTAACGTTAGTAGCATCAGTCACATAGTGATAAGCGAGCTGGCATCCTCTAGATGTTCAACCTATTAGCTCATTCGCTTGCGAGTTTGTTGCACATTCACCGATTCGACGCCCTCCCCGAGTACCCTTTCTCTGACAGTCACTATGTGGAGTGCTGGAAACTCAAAGTGAAATGACAGGCAAAGTTCTGACTCTCATAGCCTATGTTCCAATGATAGAAAGCATTTGTTTACTTAATCCAGAAGGCAGGATGCAAGAAAAATCCTCCACCCCAGCCAGGTGACTTATGTCCACAGTGTTGCAGCCTTTTAAACACATAATATTCATCCCCTGGTGCAAAGAGGTGACCCTTACTTAGGATTTGCAGGCAGCCCTCTGCCAGTGGTGGTCAGCCCCATGTCAGACCCCTGAGAAAGGCGTCTGGAGAGGCAGGTCTTCTGCAGGCCTCAAATCTTTGCAGGTAAGTGCCCATTTGGCCAGGAAATGACTTGCACTGTGAAAGGTCACATTTCTTTTTCAGCCTCTCAATTAGAGCTATGGTTGTAGACAGGAAGGGCCCTCAGCCCTGATTTGAGGTGGTCCAGATCTTTCCAAGTTGATCGGCTAATCCTTGGCAAGTGTGTAAATGGGATTGTGAGTCAGATTTCCGTTGAGGAATGTTCCTGGCACACAGTTTCCCTTGGTTTACTTCCCACCTCCTGGTGTTAAGCATAAGAACATATGTGAGCTGCAATATCTCCAAAGAATCTACAGATTACTGTAGTGTGAATAAAAACCTAACTTCCCTCTTGTACTGTAGCCATTCCTTTGTTTCCACATTATCTTCATTGTACTAAAAATAGATTTGTTTTCATCAACTATAAATCTGAGTAGGAAGAGGACTGTTGTAAATGCGTGAAGAGTAATGCCAACAGTCACTCAAATGCAACAGAAAAAAGTTAACTTTGTGTGTGGAGGGTAAAGCAGATGTAAAAGGGGGACAAAAAGAAATGATAAGAATGACTGCAATAAAAGGCATCATGACAAATGGTGGACATTTCCCATAAACTCGATCTTTGTAGTATTCAATGACAAGCATGGAGAGATTTAATACAATTGTGTAAAGTTAAGAAGCCTGGGAGAATAATGAGGGATGGCTGTTGGCCCACAGGGATTCATCTCAATAGGAATGCTTTCTCCTTAAGCTACTCTGATAGCATTTGCTACCTTAATGTTTTCTTCTATGAATGTGTGAAATATTATGTCTGTACAAATGACTTCAGAATCCTCCTGTCTAGTCTTCGTGATTCTTCCTTGTTTTCCATTCATCTATCCATCAATTCATCCACTAGATAAGAGAGAGGCACCAAGAACTCAAGCGTTTCCAAGACTTTATAATAAGGGAATAAAACATCACTCTAATATAAGGTACAATCTTTTGCCTGCGCACTTTCATTTATGCTCGAGACCATCTTCCCTGGTCTCAGCAAATGTAGAGTATAAATTAAGAGATGGCTGAGTCAGACAGGTGAGTTCAGCTCTGTCCTCTGTTGTTGACTGGTTGGGTCAATTTGAACAGATTATTTACCCTTTTTAAGTCCCAGCTTTCCCATGCCCTGAAAGGGCAGTGCCAGTAGCTTTGCTCCCATAGCAAGGTGTTCACCAGCTCCAAGTATTGCTTGTCAAAGTCCTTTTGAAGAATGAGCTGAATCCACAGTCCTCCCAAGGCGACATACATTCAGCAGAACGATTTGAAAATTTGAACACCAAAGCTTCCTGAGCTCAAGTCCTGTTCCACCTTCCTCTAGCTGGGTGACCTTGAACAAGCAATTTGTCTTCAGTTTTTCCAAAAACACTTTTAGTTTCATTGAGGCATAATTAACAAATAACATTGAAAGGTGTTTCAAGTGTATAATGTGATGGTGATTTGATATATGTGCAAGGATCTTCCTTGAGTTGTGTTCATCAATCACTGTACATATTTACCTTTGCTTGTGAGAAAACCATTGTTCTGCTCTCTCAGTAGCTTTCAGTTATACTGCACATTATTATCAACCATAGCCACCATGTTACACATTAGGAGCTTTAAGCAAGCAATTTCACTTAGAATTGGGAGGAAAAGATGATACTGAGATTTTCAAGGATAACCCTAATGATTTGACTGTAGCAATGTCTTGCTGGAAATACTGGGTGTCTAGTCCATCTGTGAACAGGTGAAGAATTGTCCCATGAATACTATTGTTTAGCCTTGTGATTCATCAACAGAACAGCATCTCCTGGAACCTTGTGATAATTATTGCATCTGGATCCCACCAACCTGCACTTTACCAAGATTCCCTAGATACTTAGAGCGCACATCAAATTTGAAAGCAATGGCTAGAGGCTAAAGGGATAATAGGACAAGAGGTCATTGTTTCAGTTACATTACATGTTGTTGACTTCCCTGCTGCACAAGGGGGAAATGGAGGGCTGAACTGTGAGATGAGAAATGTGAGGTCTATACCTAGAACTTTTGAAGATGAACCAACTTCCAGGATTCAAAACATCTAGAGGTATCTCTAGTGCAAAAAGTCATCTCATTCTTCAAAACATATGCACTACAACAAATTGTAATCATTGGTCAGATTGGAAGAGACATTGAGTCTCCCTGCCAATACTGAGAGGAACACAATGGCCAGGAATGGTAGCTGCATGACCGAGATGTCCAAAGAGCATAGCTGATAGGGTCAGCCATGAAGACAGCAGAGGGAGTGAAGCTGCAGAGTGGAGTAGCTTGGAGAACTCTCTGGTATAAAAATAATGCCCACTCTATGACTTTACATAATAGGCAGGAAAGATTTACTCTGGACTGTCAAGACTAAGGAGATTACAAGGCTTTGGGTAATTGTAATTTGCCTATTGTGGAATCTATCATGTTTGGCCAGTAGATGAAGTAATGATAAAACTTTCTTCCAATGCAGCAATGGAACTAGCCTTCCTGAGGATTGAAGAATTGCTTCTGGTTAGAGTTCAGGCTAGGTAGCAAATAAAAATACAGGGCACCCAGTTAAATTTGAATCTCAGAAATAAAAAGGTGGGAATATTTTAGTATCAGTCTATCCCATGCGATCTTTGGGTTCACCATTTTATCTGGCAACCCTAGTTCCAGTCCATGGGGCTGGAGACTAGAGATTTATACCCAGGGTCTTAGTGAGAATTGCATCCAAGAAAAGTGTGTCACTCCTAGGCCCTCCCTTAGGACCTGCAATTGTGGCAAAAGGATCAGGCAATTTATGTTTATGAACTAATTTTAGAAATCCTAAATCTTGTTTTTCTAAGTTTCACAAAGATTAAGTGACTTGTCCAGGACAAGGCTGATTATTTCTGGATCTACTTTTCCTCTAATGAGTCATGTTGAATAATGTAACCTCGGACCTCATGGTACTAAATTTGACATAGAGGCTGTTCTTATAAATGGTCCAGAAGTCATAGGAGAGGGAAAAATGACAGCAAAACAAAGTAAGGGAAGTAATAAAACTAAGCATTGACTATGGAGACAAAAGTTCTAAAATACATCAAATGTGATTTAAATTAAGGTTGCCATAATAATTGAAGCATGTAAATTTTTTCTGTTGAACTGAAATTATGAATCATGATTGGAATTTTGTTGACTATTAAAAAATATGTTGTATTAATCAAATTACTCCAAATGTGTCATTGACTCACTGCGTAAAAGATACAAGAGATTTGTAATTAGAAAAAATGTTGCTGAACCACACAATCTGAAATGCACAAATGTAAATACTGTTATCATCCCGGGAAATGTATTAAAGAGAGAAAAACATTAGCTAAAAATGAAGCCCAAGATCTCAGGAAATAATTTACACAAACAATTCTTAATATATACAAATCAGTTCAAGGGAAAGAAAATAACAGGTGTTGCCTTTGAAACTCCAACACTTTTGAGACCTCTTCTGGCCAATAAACGGTGACAGAACATTCAAGACCAAATAACATCTGAGAATAACAAAATTACAAGAAATGATAATAAATATATTTGGGCTCCAAAAGAAAAATGAAAACAAAATTGTTTCATTGGCTCAGATGAAAAGTTCCTGTAACTTAAGGACTTTATTTTCTCCTATCTCTTGTCTGCTATATTTGTAAATGAAAAGAAAATGTGATAATTTTGCTAGATATGTCAAAGCAACAAGTCAGCCTATTTATCTTTTGTGGCAAGAGGAGAGGCAGGAATGAATTTCCTTCTGAATATCAAGGAAATTGGATTATATGAATCACATTTATGAAGATGAATCTTTTCATTCATCTTCATAAATATTTGTACTTTAGTGGATGTCAACTTAATATTCTCCCATCAGGTGTTTCTTTCGTGTTAATTCCGTGTTTCTTTTAACACTAATTATGGGGGGTTGTGCATACCAATTAACCTAATCTATAGAACCAAAGCCAAAACCACAAGTTTGTCATTAATGGAGCCAAATTGCCTTAAGATTCTAGGAATCACCAGCTATCTAGAAACCACACCACAAATCATTTCCAGCTCTTCTGGGTACAACTTCACATGGCTGTTTCTGGAACTTGGCAGGTATTCAGGAGTCCTCTGAACAGACAATGGTGTGCCCTTGCACTAATCTCTGATCTTATGGCCAGACCAGGATGGTAACTCTTGATCTGGGGCCAGAGGGCCAATGAAGGTGATGCTTATTCCATGTGTTAAGACTATCTTAGTAATAGTAAGACTATCTTACTGTAGTCTACTATAGTAGATTATCTTACTAATAGTAAGGTAGTCTTGGAACATCTGGCATTTATTTTTTGAGATTACATCCCTGAATTTGAAAACACACTATAATTTAACAAAGTATTCTAAAGGTAATAAGATTTTGGCAAAGCAACTCCATTGTAAGAATCTCAGCTATGACATTTTTAGGGGTTAAGTTTGAGGAATTATTGAATGCATATTGCCTTGAAAGGAGCCTGCCCATAGAGGTTAATTTAAATTGTGTGAAAAAGACCTAGGTCAAGGCTTTTAATAGTTGCTTTGTAAGACGTATGTTTAATAAAGTTGGGGAAAACATCAGAAATCATAAAAACCTGTACAATTCCACAGAGTGAAAAAAGAGAAAATAAGTCTTGCTCTTGAAACTATGGATGTTAAACAAAGTTTGAAATTCACATGCTTAACAGAAAAAAAACAAGGTCGAGGCATTACATAAGGCTCTTGTAACCAGAATAAGTTTAAGTAAAACATATCTTTTGAAAGACTACTTGCTAGTAACAGTCAGTTGAAAATGGGTAGCAAAAATCTATGCGATATTGCCTGTGGAGATGATATTGCTTTTCTCTGATCATCATCAATTCAAAAATAAGAAGTATAAAGAAAACTAGGTACAAATTCAATTAAAAATGTGATATTGAATGAGCTTTACTTGAGAATGCTGAGGTTTCCTATCAATTTATTTATGCTGCTGATAACACCAATTCTCACCCAGGATTACAATAAGGGACAATGACCCATTAGCCACTAAACAATGTAATAGGGTGTCAGCGAAAATGAGAGTAGATTTCAGTTTGATTGTATCTAGATGTATCTAGATGTTCCACTGAGTTGTAAAAAGAAGAGAATCCGGTTTAATTCAATTGAATATTTTTATTAAAATGTCCAGTTCTGGACATCAGTAGGGGCGGTATGTATGCCTGAGTATGCTTGTTTTGTTGGTAGAAGAATGTCAATGGAAAGTGGGTTGGGGGAAAACATTCCCATTCACTCAAGCTATATAATTTAAAATAATTCTAAGTCAAAGTAGAAATAAATGGACTTGAACATATTCACAGTCTTTAAGGTCTTGAAAGACATGACATGATTTTAAAAAAGGAATTATGTCAATGACAGGGGATGAGCACTTGTTTTTCTCTCTTGATTTAATTCCCTTTATAAAACATAGACTAAGGCCCAAGAAATACCAAGTTCACCAGTGAGTTTCATTAAAAATTTTTTACCCCCCAAAATTTACAGGCCTAAAATCATAGGTCTTTAACCACTACTTTACACAGCCCCTATGTCCCCTTTGTATTTATAAAATATATTCTGTCTCCATATTAAAGAAACATCTAAAGAGAGACCCCTGAGTCCCAGGCGCTATAGTCAGTGCTGTGGGGTGCTTGTTTACTTATTTTGGGCAGAGTGGAAAGTCCCTGGAAAGCCTTCCCCTTGAAGTCTGGCAATTTTCTCCTTTTAATTCATCCATTTTCTTTGATCATCAACTTTGTTGGGGTTGAAATGGAAATGCAAAATCTCAGACCAATATCCCCATCCTCCTCAGCTCACCCCCAAGCACCCATTCCATTGCAACCAGATGTGGATTCAAGAGATAGAGGCTCATTTCACCAAAGATGTCAGCCAAATGGAAGGCTCTGCCTAATATCAGTGGGCACAGTCTATGGAAAAATACGCCCTTTGTGTGGCTGCTTGTCATTTTGTTTTATCTGGCCCAGGCTTTCTTTACTGGTATGTGTCACTGAGCGGTCTCCTTCTTGGGAATGAATCACATCCTGCTTTGGTAACGTGGTAGGATCTTTTAAAAGAGCACATGGCCCAGGAGAGTTTAGTTTGGCCAGAGATTCATTTGCTCTTCGTTGGAATACGCTCTTTCACTTTCATAGGCCCTTCAGTGAGTAGAGGCTGTAGGAGAGCTCTGTGAGTGAGTGGCAGAGATTTGAAAAGGTGAGTGAAGGTCTCGCTGAAAAGCAAGTAGGAGAGAGGAGCACTAACCACGGCCAGAGGGACTAGAGTGGTATGGGGAGGAACCAAGAAGTAACTGAATCCAGCAATTGAACCAAGAAGCAATTGAACTCAAGTTGGGAGCTTTCCTGAAACCAGAGAGGTTTCAGAATGGAGGGGTTACCAGCAACATTTATATTCTAACTGTGGTCCAGCTCAAGACTCTGAGCCTGTGGATTTCCTTCCCAAATTATCAATTAATAGGTTGTATCTCTTAATTGGGAAGGAGGCATTATATCCCCAAAGGGTCAAGGAATTTTTGCATTTATAGCAGAGTAGGGATCTGATTGAGAGAGCATCCACAAGTGAATTTTAAAGCCATTCTGGGAACCAAGTGGAAGTGACAACTGGCAGAATGTCCCTAATATTTCCAACCTGAAATATCTACAGTGATGTGAGAGGAGGGGCTTCTAGTCCCCAAACACAGACTGTGGCTATGGCACTCCTGCCAGTCTTGTCTTTCGTGTACAGCAAGCCGCTCTAACTCATAGGGCGCTCAGCCAACCAGATAGTAAAATAGATTATAAAGCTGTAAAAGCAATATGATAGAGATAAGAAAAGAAAAAAAAAAAACAGAATAAAAAGTCCAGAAATAAAGAGGGCATATACAACAGTAGAAAGACCATTATAGGCACTGAAAGAGTTAAGGCTCTGGGGTCAGTCTGATGGGGCTGAATGCCTGCCTGCCTCTTCCTAGCTGTGTGATCTTCCTTAAGTCTCTATGCCTTTCTCCCCTTCAACGAAGATAATCATCACAACAAGTTACGGCATAAGGATGAAATGGATTAATACATAAATACTTAGCATAGTTCCTGGAGCATAGTTATTCAATAAGAGTTAATTGTTATCCTTTCTCCATCCTAATTGTATGGATGGAAAAACAGCATTTTAAACAAAAGGGCATAATGATTTATTTGCTAAAAGGTGTAACAACTGCCTAGGTTTATGGGAATAAGCAGTTGATCCTTTATATAATACATCAAAATAGTCCAACCAACTAAGTGTCGGCAACAATTCTAGAAGAACATAGAGGTCGATATTTAAATAGTCTTGCGGCAGAGAGGAAAAAATGGAGAAAACCGGAAAGGGAAGTAAAATGCATAGATTTGATTATATTAAAAAGTGAAGATGTCTAGACTTCCAACAAAATAAATGAAGCAAAACAAAAATCAACCCACCTTCAACCAACTAGGAGATTAATGATAAACTAGGAAAGCTATTGGCAACATCTAAGGTAGACCAAGGGCAATATATTTCATGTATAAAGTGTATCTTTTATTCTTTATATTCCTATGATGCAATAAACAAATCTTATATACCAGTAAATACAAATCTGTACTCTGCCCCCAAAAGAGGCATATGAATTAGGCATACAGGATGAAATAGTAACCCATGAATAGAAACATAAATGGACAAAAATATAAACTTATTAATCTAACAAATAATCAAACAGATGCAATTTAAAAGGAGGTAGCATTTTTCATCTCTCAAATTGGCAATGATTTTTAAATAACTTTATTCATTATTGGGAAGGCTGCAGGAATCGGGCTCTTTGCCATACAGTTGGTAGAAATGTAAATGAAGTCAACCTCACTGCAGGTCAAATTTTTAGTATCTATCTAATGTACTCCTAGAAATCTAATTTTAAAAAATATTCTGAGATGTGAAATGGAAATCTTTAAAACTGTGAATATATTTATAATAATTTACAGGCTAAATAAAAATTAGTGCATCTTTGGTGGCCTTGAGATGAATTTCTGGAACCTCTTGGTTCTCTCATTGTGAGCCCCCCAATTGTTGCACTCTGAATACATTGCTTGTTTAAAAAGAATTGGAGAAACAAAAGTCATAGAATAGTTTACTCAACAGATGTTCAATTAATATGGCAAGAGAATAATATTTAATGTAGAAAGATGCACTAACTAATAAAGTGATATGTGCACATACACACATACACACAGAGATTAACAAATGATTTATCCAATGTGATCTCAGATATTGGCATAGACACTTAATATGAATGTTGCTCCTCAGTGGTGAAACTAAGAGTTATCTTTCTTTTCTTGCTCCACCTCTCCAAATTAAACTTTTCCTTTATAAGAGTCATGTATAACTTTATAAAGACAAAAGGAGATAGTTAAGTTTATTTAAGAATGTAAAGTGTTTCTTTGCATTATTTGATCTTTCATTTTACAGCTTTCTCCATGAGCTGGTGTTGATTTGTACATTTATAACTTAAAGTTTAACGCAGAATGTGAGCTTTTAAAAGAATATCTAATATCTCAATCAGAATGAGTTTAATGCACATAGCATGAATTTGATCCTCAAAAGATCATTTTTGAGAGTCCAGCAAGATGGCGGCAAAATGAAGATTTGGGCAAGTGAATATCACAACAGAAAAGGAGGAAAGTAATAATGTGACAAACTAGAATCTGCCAGAGACCAGACAATCTAATGGGTCACACAAGTAGTCCATCATATACTAACCCCAGTAAAATCCTCAAACAAAAGATAATAGAAGTAACACATAAGACAACAGAAAGGGAACTGAAACAAGACATAATAAGAGGCCCTCAAAAAGTTACAAAAACAAGCTAAATCAAAACAGGAAGCAAAACAAAACAAAATGGCAATAATCACTTACATCTCAATAACCACCTTAAACATAAATGGCCTGAACTCAGCAGTCAAAAGATGCAGAGTGACTGAATGGATTTCAAAATAAAGCCCTACTTTTAGCTATTTAAAAGAAAATCAACTCACTAACAAAGACAAACATAGACTTAGAATTAAAGGTTGGAAGACAGTTATACATGCAAATGGCAACCAAAATAAGTCAGGAACAACTGTACTTACATCTTATAAAATAGACTTTCAGTTAAGAAAGGTAGTAAGAGGGCCTCTCTGGTGGCACAGTGGTAGAGCGCTGTGCTGTGGAGCTGTTGGCAGCGCGTGATGCGAGTTCGACGCCCAGCCGGGGAGAATCCCACATGGCGTGGCAGACCTCTCCTGCCTCGCCTGCTGCTACCCTCAGCAGTGTATTTCTGATCTGCCTGTTCTGCTCCCCACTCTGTCTCTGGTGAACCCTCTCGCTGCCCCACGCCTCTGGCCTGTACCCCAGCTTGTATGTATAAATAAATAAATCTTTAAAAAAAAAAGAAAGGTAGTAAGAGATAAAGAAAGACACTATGATGAAAGGTCTAATACAACAAGAAGAAATAACACTAATATACATGCACCAAATTACTGAGATACCGAAAACAATAACAGAACTAAAGAGATTGGCAACAACACAGTAGTACTAGGGGGCCTTAGTGTCCCACTTACAACAATGCACAGATTGACAAGACAAAGTATAAATAGGAAAATGACAACTTTAAATGAGGAGCTCGACCTAATAGGGTTAACAGACATCTACAGAACACTTCCCCAAAAGCTGCTGCATTCACATTTTTTTTAAGTGCACATGAACATTTTCAAGAATATCTTGGGACACAAGTCAATTGTCAATAAAACTTCAAGGATCAAAATTATACATAGTTCTTTCTCTAACCACAATGCCACAAAACTAGAAATCAACCACAAAAAAGAAAACAGGAAAAATTATGAATACATGGAAATTAAACTTCATACCACTTAACAGCAGCTGGATAAAAGAAGAAATCAAAGCAGAAATTAAAAAAATACCTGAGACAAATGAAAATGATGATGTAATTACCAGGACCTGTGGGGGGCACTGAGAACAGTCTTAGGGAGAACATAATTGCGATACTGGCCATATTAAAAAGAAAAATCTCAAATAAACATCCTAATGCATCTAAAGCAATTTAAAGATGAGGAGCAGGTCAGACCCAAAGTTAGCAGAAGGAAGGAAATAATAAAAATAAGAGGGGAAATAAATGAAAGAGAAATCAAAAAGACTATGCAAAAAAATTCATGAAACTAAGAGCTGGTGTTTTAAGAAGATAGACAAACCTCTAGGCAGGCAAAGAGAGAAAAAAATAGTAAAGGGAGAGAGAAAAGATGAAGAGGAAGAGGGAGTCATTCTTAGAATTCCACCTTCCACAGGAAGCTCCAAGTAGAACCCAGGTCAGCATTAAAACCAACTTTCTTCCAGATCCAGCATAAGGTCAGCCCGGATGCCTGCCCAAAGGGCCACAGCAAGAGACAGGGAAGTTCAAGTCCAGAATGGGGTTTGTGCTACATCAGCTGTGGGTTAGACTGGGGTGGGGAATAGCAGATTGCAATCAAAATAAAAAATAAAATTACTTACTGATTTTAATCATTGAAAGTTCTCTTTAGAGGCTTCCTGGTGGCCTAGGGGTTAGGTCTCAGTGCTATCACTGCTACGGTCTGAGTTCGATTCCCCAGCCAGGGAGCTGACCCACATGGCACAGTAGACCTCTCCTGCCTCGCCCGCTGCTCCCCTCAGCATTGTATTTCAGTAGATCCACCTCTTCTGCTCCCCACTCTGTCTCTGGTGAACCCTCTCACTACCCCCAGTTCTCGCTATACCCCAGTTCTTCTATGCAAAAAAAACAATTCTTTTTTGCATATTCTTGATTTTTAGAAGAGTAAGTTCATTAGTATTCATTCAGTCTTGCAGAAATATCTGCAGTGTACAGGAGGTGTTTCAGTCAAACCCTAACTTTCCTCCCTTCTTGCTTTTCTGGCCTCCCTGAGGCCTGACCACGCCCTTATCGGCAGACTAAAGGAATACAGGTTTTATCCCAAACCAACTAGAATCAAAATCCCATTGTGGGATCAGAGTCCCAGGCAAATTAAAGTCTAAAGAAGACAGCAAGGAAACCGCAGAATGCATGGAATCTTTCTTAAGAGAATCCCTTATTTCTTAAGTACTGGATTCCTGTTCATTTGACCAGGCAGATTCATTTCAGGTTAAAAAAATAAAAACACCATTGAACTTTAGAAATCCTGCCTAAGTCCATTTTCATGTGGCTTAGAAATCTTCTGAGAATCACGCTGCCCTAAGTGTTTCTTATTCTATTTCTAATCTATAGGGCTTTCTGACTTATCCCCTTCAAAGCGATTTGGGTAGATGGGGATCACAGAAGCCTCCTCTTTCCTTATTTTATCCCAATCCTGCCACCCACCCAGAGTCTTTGTAGGAATTTAGCACTATTTTTGCTCTATCTGGTTAATGCCAAGGAACAACAATACACTTGCCCCGCTGCTGAAGCTCTCGGGAGCATCTGTTAAGTTACTTTTTTACTCTTCACTTCCTGTTATTTCCGATCATGTCTTATATGCCCAGGGGGTTATCCAGCTTGGAATTGCTGAATGGCTTTCTGATGTGCCCTTTCCCTGAACTAGAGGATTTGGATTCCTCTCCTCAGAGCAAATGGACTGATGATTGGATCTTTAAGACCGCTTCCCTGGCCCCATCTTCTCCATGGAATTCTGAAGAGTTATGAATGGGGACAGTCTCATCATGTGTCATCAACAGCCACCCACGTAACGTTCTAAAAAGCAAGGTTCCGGAAATTTTTATATTTGCAAACATATAGAACAAGCTGTAAGAATTTCATTCCCATGTATGAGTATGTAATCCAGGCCCAGGAAGCTTCTTCCTGACATACTCGAGATAGAAATTAGATCATACTCTTTAAGCCCTTTATTCTGAGTTATTGGTATTAATTTTGATACAGACATTTTCTCACTCATTTGCCAACTTCATGTGATGGTGGGTATTTGACAGTATTTGAAGAATCTAGAAATGACTGAATTCTCTCTGTTTTCTCAAGTCTCCTTCCATGGGAGTTTCAATGGAACAAGAAAAACAAGACTCCTTTTACCATTTTACTACAAATTGTTCCAAGGTCTAATTTTCTACAGTGAAGCATTCTAGAAAGACCCAGAAGCCCTCTCCTCCTCATGCAGATTTGAGTGCACCAGCGTAGAAGGGAATATGGAACAGAGACAAGATGGTGGCATTGAAGTTTGCATACTGGCCCAGCAACTGCCAGAGGAAGGATGTATCATGGAAAGGAAGTTTGGTGATAGATCACATTTGGTGATATATCTCTCCACTCTCCTACTTTTTCACTGGTGGCCTTCTTTCCATCCTCAAAATACACCAAGTTCTTTGTTCTCTGACCTTGCATTTGTTAGTAATGCTCTTCCCCAAGGAAGTCACTTCCTTATCAACTTCAGGTCCTAACTCAGCTATCACCTCCTCTGAGAGTTCACCCATGCCAGCCAACGAAGCCAATGCATGGTCCTGGTCATCTCCACTTAACAGCCTAGTCCCTACCCTATGTCAAAGGGTGTGTGTGCATTGCTAACTCCTCCTGTTAGCATGTCGAGGATACTGTCTTATTCCTTTCTGTATCTCCAGCAACAAAATTGCTTGAGTCATGGTAGCAACTCAGCAGCTACTGGTTGACTGGTTGCCAGTGGACTCTCATTCCGCAGTGAGGATAATCAATGGATGTCTTGAAATCTGGTCAATCAGCTCAGCATTACCTCTTCCAGGAGAGGAGTGATGGCAAAGAGGAGGACTTTGTGTTAATTATCTATTGCTTGGCCTCCTTGGTGGCACAAGTGTTAAGTCTCAGCACTATGAGGCTATCAGCAGCCACTGCAGCATGAGTTCAATCCCCAGCCAGGAAGCTGACCCACATGGTGCAGCACACCTCTTCTGTCCTGCCTGCTGCCCCCCTCAGCAGTGTATTTCAGTCACTCTGCCTGTTCTGCTCCCTGCTCTGTCTCTAGTGAATCCTCTCCCCTCCCACCCCTCTGGCCTACACCCCAGTTCTCATAAGCATAAACAAATAAAATAAACATTTTAAAAAATTATCTATTGCTGCAGAGCAAGTGACCCTCTAAAAGTAAAGACTTAAAACATGAACATTTATTATCTCAGTTTCTGTGGCCAGGAATTCAGAACTAGTTCAGCTGGGTGGTTCTTGTTCTAGGTCTCTCATGAGGTCCCAGTCAAGATGCCACCTGGAGCTGCAGCCACCTCCAGGCTTACTGTGGCTGCGGGCTCTGCTTCCAGGAAGACCCACTGGGTGAGGCAGGGGCCTTAGTTCTTCCCCAGCCAGACTCATGGAGAGCTAAAGAAGAACTAACATGGCAGCTGGCTTCCTTCAAGCCTGTAATCGAGAGAGGCTGGCCACCCAGTCTTTTGTCACCTAGCCTCGAAAGGACATGCTATAACTCTGCCATGTTGTGTGGCCACACAGACCAACCATTGTACAATGAGAGGGAGCTACCCAACGGGGTGAATACTAAGAGGTGAGGACCACTAGGGGCCTTCTTAGAAACTCTTTACCATAACTTTCTTCACCCTATGGCTTAGATTTATTTTTTCGATTTGCAGAACTGATTGATTGTGATAAATTAAGTAGGAGCAGAGCAGGGAAAGCGAAAACTGAGAATGTAAACCCTCATCATTGGGTTGAGGGGGTTTCAGACTCTATGAAGGATAGGAGAAAAGTCCAGTTTGAAAGGCAGAAGAAAGCATCTGAAGAAATGGACAATAGGTAACAGCAACCATTATAGAAAATTCCCAGAACACGGAGGAGGCCACCCAAAGTACGAAAGGATGCAGACAAGTGGACCAGACCCAGAAATGGGGACCCACAGCAGGTTGTATTTCAAGATTAGGCAGAAAGATGCTGAAATCTCAAAAGTTTATAATGGAGTGTCAGGTTCCAGCCCCAAACTTAAGGTACCAAAACAAGACTGATTCCAGAGAGCGTTCTGTCAAGTTCTTTTCTGGTTCTTGATCATTCCCTGTTCTGTTTCCTCATAAAACTATTCCAAAAGTCATGCTCACCCCATTTCTTGGCACCCAGAAGATGCTCTGCCAATTACTTTATTGAAATATGAAGTCAGTGTCCTTTCTTGACCAGCTTCCTCCTAAAACCAAGAGGCGCATATGAATATATCTGATACTAAACAAAAACAACAAAGCATTCCTTTATACTCTAAAACCACCAGTCATTAGTCATCATCGTTCCTCCCTTTTCGGCCAAACTCTCCATCGACACGGAAACCCATCATTTCTGCTCTTTACATTGTTTTGACTCGGAAATCTGGTTCATTTCCAGCTATTTCAGTACCATTCTCAGTGAGGCCACCAAGACATCCCTATTTTACTACAAAAACTGTTTCCAGCTCTTATCACCAGGAATATTATATCCAACAGGAATATTATATCCAACAAGTCTGCACTGAGATCCTCCATGTTTGGCTTTGTGACATCCCTCCATTCTGACTCTCCTCCATCAAGGAGAGAAACCCCTTAATGCTTTGCTTTTGAATGACTACCCTTTGCCCTCTGGAAGCTTCACCTGAAAGCTCAGTGCATCCTTGTGATATAAAAGGATTTATACACTTGTGATGGCCACCTACAGCTCAAGCCAGACCTTCCCTGGAGCTTCTATTCCTGTTGTCAACAGTCTATCTGACTTCTCCACCTTGCTCCCAGACACAGCCACCACAACTGTCCACACCAACACATCACCTTCCTCTCTAAATCTGCTTCTTATACACATTTGTCATGTCATTAGTTGCAGGCTTATCTACCTAGGAACTCTCCCAAAAGCAAGGTGAAGGCCTTCATTCCTTATCCTCCCGTTCATCAGCCCCGTGGGTTGCCTTCTTTGAACAATCCCTTTCTCTCCAGTTCCATCACCCTATTCTAGTTCAAGTGATCACTTCCCCCTCAATTACCTTAATTCTCCTTCCTATCTTGCCTCCCTAATTCTTTTTTAAAATACATGTATATTCAGTTAGCCTTGTATGATGACCTTATATAAGTCTCAGGTGTGCATCATTATTAACCAACACCTGCATACATTATAGTCACCATTAAAGGTCCAATTCTATCCTTCATCACATAATTGATCGCCTTGACTTGATTTACCTGCCCTCTCCCCACTTTGCTTCTAGTATCCACTAGTTTGATTTTATAATCTAAAAGTTTATTTTTGCTTATTGAATTCATTCCATTTGTCTCATTCAATCCATTCCATTTATTGATTTAATTCATTCCATTTGATTTCTTTAGATATACCACGTGAGTGATAGTTTTTCTTTCTCTCTCTGACATATCTCAGTAAACATAATCCCCTCTAATTCCATTCATGCTGTTGTACATGGCAGGATTTCATCTGTTTTTAAATAGGGGAGTAATTCTCTATTTTGTCTCTACACCACGTCTTCTTTATCCACTGCCTCTGACCCCACAACTCAGCTACCCGTGGTACAGGCAGTCCAGGCTCTTCCCACCCATCTTCCCCTTATTTTTGCCAGTAGCTAGAGAAAGATGGAAGCATCAAGGAAGAGAAGGGACATTTTTTTTTGCTCTAGAAGGACGCAGACTCAGCCAGGCCAAGCCACCTCCTGCCTCCCTGTCCCCCGCCCCCTCCTCCCCTGCTCTCTCCTTCCCACTTTTCCTGTCATTCTTGGGGATTTTCGTGCTTCCCAGGAAATGCAAATCAAAATAACAATGAGATAGCACCTTCTACCCACGAGAACAGTGATTATCTAAAAGACAAGAAGCAACAAGTGTTGGGGAGGATGTCGAGAGAAGAGATCTAGTTTGGGGTTTTTCGTTTTTTTTTTTTTTAAACCCTTTCTCAAAACTGTCTTTTACAGACCTGCCAGAGTGTTCTGTCTACAAATCTGACTGTCACGTACTGAAACCTTTTGATCGCTTCCCCATTGTCTTCAATCCGAAGTGAAATTGATATCAGATTGCATGGAGGATGGCCGGGGAGTTGGTGCCTGTCTTCCTGCCTCTCCGATTTCATCTTTTGCATTCCCAGTAACACTCAATGGCATGTTCTAGCAAGCACACAGCCCTCGCTTTTCCCCGCCCCCTTGCTTTTGGTAATGCCAAACCTTCTTCATGGAACATACATTTCTATTTTGCCTGAATAATCCCTGCTCCCCTTTAAAGTTCATCTCAGGCTAACCTCATTCAAGGGGACTTTCTTGATTGCTCTGACAGCCCAGGCCCCTCACTCGTCACCCCTGACTACCTTCCACGTTGCACCCACTCTTGTCTCCACAGAGGCCCCTGGACTTCTTGAGGGCAGAGACCAGGGTTTTGTCACTGAATTCTCAATACCTTGCCCAGTACAGGGCACATCAGAGGCCACATCAGAGGCCTCATTAGTTTTGGGGTGAGGAGATCCTGGAATATCAAGGTGTCCGGAAGAAATGTGGACCATAACGACCCATCTCCTGAAGCCATTTTACCACTCAAGACCCAAAAATACAGATTGCAAGCCCCAACACTCCAGCTATATTTGAATTAACAAACACTCCCTGAAAGTTGCAAATGTATTGATCATCAGACTTGAGCAAAAGTTGCTTTAATCAGACTAATAATTAGCAGTGGCCCTCTTCAAAGGAACAGAATTTGCAAGAAAGCCATGGTGGGGAGAGACGGCGCTTCTTTGGGGAGAAGGCAGGCTTGCACAGGCCTTGGCCCTCTGCAGAGCTGAGAGGGTAGGACAGTAAGAAGCTCTGGGGAAGACTTGGTCCACTTCTCAGTTCGGGGCAGGGCTCCATCAGGGCAAGTGTGTACTGATGTCACCTCCGGGGCCCTATCAGGACTCGTAGGAGGCCGCCAGGAACGGTCTACTCTGGTTTGGCCTGGGTCCGTGCGCTGCTGGTGGTGGCCATTCAGTGAGCGCTTCTGACGGGGAAACAGGCTCAGTGAATTTAGGTGATTTACAAGGGTCGCAGGAGCCAAGCAGTCTGACCCACTTGCCTTTGACCCCACAACTCAGCGCCCCGTGGTGCAGGGAAGTCCAGGCTCTTCCCACCCATCTTCCCCTCATTCTTGCCAGCAGCCAGAGAAAGATGGAAGCAGCAAGGAAGAGAAGGGTCATTTTTTTGCTCTAGAAGGACGCAGGGTCAGCCAGGCCACGCCACCTCCTGCCTCCTGGGCCCCGTCTCTCCCCTTCCCACTTTTCCCGTCATTCTTGGGGATTTTCAGTGCTTCCCAAACCTGACTGTTTAGGGAAATTTTAAAAATGCAGGAGACCCTAATTGTGATGGCTTTGGGGACTATGGCATTCCACATTCGAGAAGGATGGGGGAAGTCCGAGTGCCCTCATCATCATTCCATCCAGAGAGGGAGTGGTGAGATTCAACGTCAAACTTGTTAATTTTAGCACACACCATGACTGGGACTACCAGGAGGTTATGATCACAGAATCAGAAGGAACTCAGAGTGCATTTTTCTTGGCAAAATTGCTTTGCCATTTCTGCACAGCTCTGTCAGCTCACAGGAGAAAGCACTAGGGATCGCTCTATGCAGACTGCGAAGAGATTAAACACCTTCAAAGTGGAGAAAGAACTGATACAGGCGTCCTGCAGAGCCTTTGTCCTGGCACTCGGCAATCGGCAAAACTGAATCAACTCCTGATGGCCCTAGACCCACCGCTGTTCCTAGGAGGAGAGCTTCAGCGCTCCATCTACAGAGAATGGCCCTAGGTCTGAGGAGGCCAGTTACTTCTTTGTTCAGTACGTAGCACCCTAGATGAAGACCAGACTTACAGGATGGTATGTTATACCCATGACATAGGAGCAAGACCAACTAGAAGTCCCCAGAATATTCATCCTGTTAGCAGAAAGCTAAACACAAGTCCACATATGTGGCTGGGTAAGACCCCAGTAAGTCCCCTTTCAACTGTTGCGAACTGAACTCCCAAACTTTTCTCTACAGGGCGACAGTGAGCTGGACACACATATAGCTCAACATCCTCTGACAGCTCTCTCACCCTCGGCCTCAACTTGGCACGCTGGCCCATCCTAGCCGTGGTGCTTACCCTGTGCGAGGTTGAGCCCGCTCTGCAGGTTTCTGCTTTTAATCCAATATTCTGGTAACATGAAGGCACTAGATTTCCCTACCCCCTGAACCCAGGCTCCTACTAGGGCTCTGTTCATAAGAAAGCTGTCATTTTAAGGAGAATACAAAAAATGGGCCCCAACCCGCAAACTTAAGACAGTTTGAAGTTAAACTTTCATGTTTAACTCAGACTGTTCCTGGATCTGTTCGGCATTGGCCAGAGACGTGGATTTTGGAAGCTGATATTCTTGCTTCTCATCCAGCCAGGGTGTAGCCTGCAGAAGAGTGTTGGAGGCCCAAAGGCCCTGGTGGGTCCTGGGGTGAGCTCCTGACATGCATCACTTCCGGTCAGATGAACTCTCCCCTTTCTATCAGGCTCTGTCCCTCTCAAGGTGCATGCGCACAGCATTCTTTCCTATCCTGCGACCACGAATGGGCACGAAGAGGATGAGAGTGTGAAGGGCCTTCCTGAGGACTTATAACTTGACGACCCCTACTCACCCCGCAATCATACCACCATCTCCTGCAAGGCCAACAGGAAAATTCTCATCAGTCACTGTTAGGAAGCTGGGCCCGCCCATCCATCCCCTCGTCTAAGTCCTCCCCCCTCTTCTGCTCTCTTACCCACATACAACACTGCATGTCACCGCTCACGGTCCCGTGTTCCATTTCTGTCCCAAATGCAAAACCTTTACGTGGGATGGGACCCCTCAACTCAACATTAGTCATCAGTATAATTTCCCACATTTTTTTTTTAAAGATTTATTTATGAATACAAGCTGGGCTACAGGCCAGAGGTGTGGGGCGGCGAGAGGGTTCACCAGAGACAGAGCGGGGAACAGAACAGGCAGATCAGAAACACACTGCTGAGGGGAGCAGCGGGCGAGGCAGGAGAGGTCTGCCGCGCCATGTGGGATTCTCCCCGGCTGGGCGTCGAACTTGTGTTGCCGCTGCCGACAGCTCCACAGAGCAGCGCTTAACCTCTGTGCCATCAGGGAGGCCCAATTTCCCACGTTCTTTGACCAGAATGCTCCCCCACCTTCTTCCCTCTGAATCCTGGATCTGCCATGAGGGCACAATATCCCTGTACTTCTCTTGAGTGGTGGCCTTTCTGTCTCTCTCAGTCACTATTCTTGCTGAAAGCTTTCGATTTAGTTCATGGATTTGGAAAGCCTGCACCAGGTTGCTGAATGAGGCTGGAGAAAAACGTACATCTAAGTGGATGGCTTCCTGTTCAATTGCAAACCACTCACTTCATGGGAATGATGTCGTTTTAGAGTCGATGGATTTGAGAGCGGACCGGGGTCCTTGGGTTTCCTCTGGGAAAGGTTTCACCAGAGCTCCCTTTAGCAGCACACAGCAAGTTTCTCCACGAGACAGAGATTCAGTTATACTTAAAGAACAGTTTATTAGGACAAGGAAGTAAAGGATGCTTGTACAGACACAAGCGAGCAGAAAGAGCTGCCCCGCTGAGGGGCAGGTTTGCTAAGAGAGGCCTGCACGGTGCAGGTCACGGTCAGACAGGCAGGCCGCTGCCCTGCAGAGGGACAGAGTTGGTAAAGGAAAGGACCTGCATAGGCACAGGTGGGCAGAGTAAATGGCTGCCCCGAAGTCTTGCAGGATGGCACTGATATAGCCTTCTTTCAGTTGGGAGGAGCTCATCTTTGAGGATGGCTGTCTGTTTACTGGCTAGCTAGAATTAGAAAAGAGACCAGAGGGCCTCCCTGGTGGCGCAGCGGTTGAGCGCTGCGCTGTGGAGCTGTCGGCAGCAGCCATGCGAGTTCGACACACGGCTGGGGAGAATCCCACATGGTGCGGCAGACCTCTCCTGCCTCGCCCGCTGCTCCCCTCAGCAGTGTGTTTCTGATCTGCCTGTTCTGCTCCCCGCTCTGTCTCTGGTGAACCCTCTCACCGCCCCACACCTCTGGTCTGTACCCCAGCTTGTATGTATAAATAAATAAATCTTAAAAAAAAAAAAAAAAGAAAAGAGACCAGAGATTCTACAATGGGCTCAATCTCCATAGCTTTGCCCCTAGACTGCCGTCTAGCTCCTACCTGTGCTTTGTAACTTAGAGCTGGTGCCCAGGGATTATGCTCATGGTTACGTTGATTTCTTCCACCCCCACTTTCTTGTGTGGGTCTAATTCTAATCTTATTTTGTGTTATATCTCCTCCATCAGGAACATCCAGTGCTACCCTGCTCTGCTCACCTGCTCACACAGCCAGATGATTATGAACCCCATCCCTCCTGTTTTGGGTTGATGTCCTAGCTTCTTACTCATTGAAAGGTGGAATGTGATTGAGAATGTCCCAACAGTCAGCCACCAATGGGATACATTCTGCATATACAGGACAATTTAACCCCCCCCAACCCCCCATCTATAGAAGAATGACTGTTTCTGTGGAAGGCCAAGCTCACTCCTCCTACCACCCCCTGGGTTCCATCTTGCTCTCCAGGACACTATACTAGAAATGGTTCCCCCTCTGGCATCCACTTTCATTTCCTGGTACTACTGTAGTTTTCCCACCAATCTGTAATACTATAACATTTCCCAACTTAAAACAAAAGCAGCACGATTTTGACCATCTCCTTCACACATCACCTCTGTTCTCCAGCAAAACTCGTTGAAAGATTTGCCTACACTCTTTCTCCACTTCCCTGCCTCGGGGCTGCTACCAGCACTATGGTGCATGGTGTGAATTTTAAGTTTTGTATTGCTCTCTATTGCTATGGAACAAAGAAAATGGCAACTTCATGTTTTTTCAGGCTAACCACCTGAAAATCCTCCCTGGGCTCTGTGTCTCCTCTCATTCCCCACCGCCAGTAAATGCAATGGTTTAAAACAATACAAGTCGATTGTCTCAGTGTCTGTAGATTAGAAGCTCAGACACAGGCTGGGTCGGGTGCCCTGGGCATAAATCCAAGGAGGTCTTAGGACTGTGTTGTCCCTGGGCGTGGTGTGTCCTTCCAAGCTCGCTGCTTGTTGGAAGAGCCATTTCTTCAGGGCACAGGACTGAGGTCCCTGTTTTTCTTTTCTCCGTTGTCTGGGGACCTCTGCCAGCGCTCAGAGGCAACCACAGCTCATTTCCATGTAGCTCCCATCAGCAATCACAACTGGTTTTCTGCTTTGCAGGCCTGTGGGGGCATGGTTCTCTGACTTCTTTTCCAAGTGTAGGGGTGTAAGAGGGTGGTCCTCAGGAAAGGGGAGTGTCCCAGGACCCCACCCCCACCTCAGGCCGGAGAGATCCAAGACACCTAGGACTTCGAAGCCCAGAATGCCATCATCACCAAAGGAAGGATGCTGAGGACTGAAGGTGGAGTTAAGCAATGGTTTTGGGATTTAAAAACCAGACCTGTGAGCTTGGTGGGGGGTTGGGGGGGTGGGGGGTGGCTATTGCTCATGGCTGTAGATTGCCAAGTTTTTTTGAGTGGGCCATAAGATTCCAGCTCAGCGGAACTGGTAGGACGCATTCACCAATTTATTCTTTATCTATTTCCTTTCCCTTTTTGTAAATAAACCCTTTTATTAATTTTATTGTGTGTGTCTGCAGTTGAGTCTTTTAAGTCCCTTTTAAGCACACAGATGAGAACCCAGACAGGCGCCCCGTTTATATCGGGGCTGCCCTGTAACAGGGGGAGTCCTCTAATTTTGGAGGGCTCTTGTGATTCAGCCAGGTCCCCCTAAGAATCTCCCGAAAGATCAACTGATGTGACTTCATTACATTTGCACATTTCACAACAGCACTTTAGCACTTAGAGTTTGACTGGAGAACTGAGACTATCTTAGAATTCTGCCTCCTCCAGGCAAATATGCCAAAAAAACCATCCTCTCTTCTGGGGCGACACGGCCCATCCAGGTGGAGAACTCAGCCAGGGATGAGTTCTCCAGAAGGACAGATTTGAATCCCCCCTTCCCCTCAGCAGGGTACCTCTGTGATCCTACCTTCCCCCCTGTTCTCTGAGTATGTGCCACCACACTCTACAACCACTCTCGACAGCACCAAAGTGACCCCCACTTTGCCACTACAACACTCAGTTCTACTTCCTGTAGCTGTTATGCACTGAATACTTGTTCCCCCGCTGCCTCCACTCCTGTTGAAGTCCCAGCCCCTGAGGTGGTGGCCTTAGGTGGGGCCTTCGGCATTAGGTTTAGATGAGGTTGTGAGGGTAGCGTGTCCAGGATGAGATCAGGGCTCTTACAAGAAGGGGAAGAGACCCCCGAGCTTCCTCTTTGCCAAGTGAGAGCATAGCGAGATGACCAGAGAAGACAGGAACTGAATGGGCCAAGGCCTCGATCCTTGAGCCTGGATTTCCCAGCTTCAAAACTGTCAGGAATAAATTTCTTGACGTCTATGTCTACAGGCAGGGGCTCAACAGAGTAAACTTCCTGGAGAAAGACTTCAGCAGAAGGCTTTGGGAACAGCGAAGGGCCGAGGACCAGAGCAGAGTGAGTCAGGGAGAGAGAGAATCAGGAATGCAAGGTCTTGGGCCATGGAGACCTTTGTACAAATTTGGCTTTTCCCGAGTGGAAGCCATTGCAGGCCTTGTGTAGATGAGACCTACCTATTCAAGCAGCAACTCTGGCAGCTACATGGTAAAAGACCATTGAGGTGACAGTAGAAATGGGAAAATCTTTTTACAAGTCTAGTGCAACCACGCAAGCTCAGGTGGTCATGGCTTGGGCTCAGAGGGAGAAATGGTTCGATTCTGCATAAATTATGAGGGAAAGCCAGAGGATTTTCTTTGCGGTTGGATGCAGGGAATGAAAGGAGAGAAAGCTCAGGGTTTTCAGGTGTTCAGCCTAAAAAAAATGAAGTTTCCATTTATTGAAAGGGGAACATTTCAAGAGGAACTATTTTTGAAGAGCCAGTTTTTGTTATTATGGGGTGATGTATGAGTTTGGTTTGGGACACGTTAGGCTCAACATAGCAAAGGCAGCCTGATTGGAAATGCCCAATGTGCGCAGAGCCAGCTGGACGTGCCAGCGTGGCAGGGTCATCAGTTTAGATGGCATTTGAGGCCAGAGGCATGCCGAAGTAAGTATAGATGGAGAAGAAAAGAAATACCTAAGCACAGAGCCTCAAGGAGCCCAAGTTTCAGGGGAAAGGAAGATGAACAGTCATCAGCAAATGAGACCAAGGGGAGAAGAACCAAAAGACAACAGTGTCCCCAAATCAAGAGAAGAATTTACATCCAGAGAGGGAGAATGATCAACTGCCTGATGAGGTTGAAGGTCAGGTATTATCTCATCAGCTCAGACTTACACACAAAAGACTTAGACTGAGAGACTTAGACTGATAACATTTTTCCTTCCAGATATCACCGCAGGCCTTAACTCAAAAGTTATCCTCCCATTGTCTTGCTTTTTGTTTTAACCATTTTCAGACAAAAAGCATTTGGTTTGTCTGATTTGTATCCTCCAACTGACCCTGCTACCTGGCCTAAAGACTAAGCTCCAAGAGAGCAGAGAGTTCCTTGCTTCGTTCACTGCTATGTCCTTAACGATTTAACAGGAGAGGTATTCAACAAATTTGTTACATAAATATCATTTGATCTCATCACTACTCTTTCACATCAGTGCAGGCAATGAAATTAATAATTTCTAAGGAGTATTGCACTTACCATTGGTGTAGGATTGTCAAATGGTTCTAAAAAAATTACTAGAGGGTAACAATTTACAAGGTAAAAGTTATTTATATGATGCAATGTTTAATGAGTACAATTGGCATTCTATTCCTGTTGCCACGTAAGTAGAAGTGAAAGTGTGCAGAGATTAGGGGCATTTTACAGATTGTGGGCTCTTCACCCTGCATTCACACTGAAAGACAGGGCTTAAACGTAACAACAGGGTTTATTTACAAAGGGAGACTGGGATAAGGAAAGAGATCCTAAGGCCACAAATGGCCAGCTGTCCTACCTCAGATAATGTCCACAGTGTCTTGGAGTCCAGACCAAAAGCTGCTCGTGAAAGATGGCGTCCCCCCAGTAAGAGCCTAGAGCTGGTGGCAAGCTGGTTAAGCGGTGGGCCAGAACCCAGCTCACCTGCAGCAGCTGGGGTGGGCACAGATGCTGCTGAGGCCACAACACAGCAGCATCTCTGCTGTAGCCAAAGTCTGTCCCTTCCTGAGGCTTCTTCATGCTGAGTCAAACCTTCTCAACCAGCCCAAGCCTTCCCAGGCAGCCTCTCTTGAACTGACTACAACCTGCCCAAACTGAGTCAAGCCTCTCCCCTCAAGCTGGCTCCAGTCTTTGCAAGCAGCTCCTCTCCTAAGAAGCAGCTCTCCAATCCCCGCCCTACCCCCACCTTGCCTTCCCCAAGCTGAGTGAAGCCTTGACTTACATAGGCCCCTTCAGGGTACCTGCCTTTCTAACCTGATTGGCCCACTTTCCAAACCAGCTGTTCCAAGACCTACCTGGTGCTGGTGTAAGCTTGAACCTAATTGGTTCCAATGGGAGTTTGAACGTGTTGGACTCATTTTCAAAACCAGCTCAATCTGTGTCCAATCTGCCCCCACTGTCTTGTGCAGGAGACGGGCAGGTGAGCTCTGCTGTGTGTGAATGGTGCTGGTCAGGTTCAAACCTGATCTGTGAGTCTCCAAAACTACCATGGTTTTTTCCTCTATTTTTTTCCTTTAAATCCAAACACGGCTGCACCTGGGTTGGCCAGCAAACCCAGGTGTCGTGGCATAACACAGGCTGAGGCCAGTCAGCTGGGGACTGCTGTTACAAAAGTACTTGAAAAATCTCCAGCAAACCACCAAGTTTGATTTTTACTGACTCAGGACTGGTTCTGCCATCAAATCAAGATTAATCATAGCACAAAAAATTATTTTCAAGTTGGTATTTAGCACAGAAGTTAGAGCAATTAGCAAGCTAGTTTTTACACAGCTAAGCAGGATCTCCGCGGAACACGTAACTCTACTTACCAAGGCTGATTCTCCTCCTAAAGAGAATTTGATGGGCACCCCTGCTTTCATATTGACAAACTCCAGATATCAGTTACTCTTGAAAACATTGATCACGATCAGCCAAATGCAAAAGACTGAAAGCACATATTGTGAATTGTAAAGACTTGCAGAATTCAAGACTCCTTAAATTCACATTTGTGCCTTGGCAGTCAATTTATGATCTGCATAAACCAGAGATTCATTTTTCTGCAATTTGAATATGGCCTTCATGCCAAAAAAAATTGTAACATCAATTTCTGAAAGGCACTCTGGAACTAAATTAAACCTTTAAAACTTTTGATTCAAGCTTGATGAAGTTACCAAAATTGCCTCTGAATAGTTCTGCACTAAATAATTT
The DNA here is from genome assembly GCA_004024925.1 of Scalopus aquaticus. Taxonomy (NCBI): domain Eukaryota; kingdom Metazoa; phylum Chordata; class Mammalia; order Eulipotyphla; family Talpidae; genus Scalopus; species Scalopus aquaticus. Next base: position 63,053 of record PVIJ01004494.1, read on the forward strand.
AAAATTTTGCATGTCTTTTGATTTATAAATCTGTCTTCTAAAATTTTACCCTAAGAAAACTGTCCTGTAAATGTAACCTAAATTGAAAGTGTGCAGGCAGTAGAAGCAAGCAGATCTGGGTTTTCAATTTCACTCCTGCATTAATATCATGTGCACTTATATAAGCCTCTCTGTCTTGGTTTACTCATCTGTAAAATGAGAATAACATTATAAAAATATAGAGATTGTTGTGAATCAGAGTTATTATAAATATACTCCTCAAGACAAGTATGTCGTATGTACAGTATATATGGGCTATGTTCAGCATATAGGTAGTATATACACAGAGGGAATACTAGTTATAAAAATGAACGACGGGCTGATACATGTTACAACATGGATGGACCTTAAAAATGAGCTAAGTGTAAGATGTCGTGCCAGACACAAAAGCAAATACATATTACACTTATACAAAACATCTAAAGAGTTAAATCCACAGAGTCAGAAAGCAGGCTAGTGGCTGCCACAGGCTGCAAAGATTGAGGAATGGGGCCTGCTGTTTAATGGGCTTGGAGTCTCCTCTTGGGGTGTTGAAAAAGTTCCTGAACCAGCTAGTGGTGACAGCTGCATAACACTGTGATTGTGATGCACGTCACTAAATTGTATGCTTTCAAGAATCAACATGGTGCATTTTATGGTAAATGGCACATGTATTTGATTGTAAAAAAAAATTACTGAAAAAATTAATTGCAAAATGTGTTCACAGTAATATTGTGCTTTAGTCATCTCTATGTATACACACACACACAGGAATTTGTTCACTAAAATACTAGTGGTCATTTCTGAGTACGAGATCACAAGTGTTTTCTTAATGTCATCTCTATGTTAGTATTTTCAATAAAGATGCATCATTTTTATAAGAAATAAAGTTTAGGGGACTCCCTGATGGCACAGGGTTAAATCTCAGCACTATGAAGCTAAAAGCAGCCACTGCAGAATGAGTTCAACCCCTGGCCCAGGAGCTGACCCACATGGCACAGCAGACCTCTCCTGTCTCCCCGCTGCTCCCCTCAGCAGTGTACTTCAGTAGATCCGCCTGTTCTGCTCCCCACTCTGCCTCTGGTGAATCCTCTCACGCCCCACCCTCACTTCTAGCCTAGACTCCAGCTCTCGTATTCATAAATAAATAAATCTTTAAAAAAAAGGAAGAAAGTTTAAGAACAAAGAATCAAGCAAACAAAAGTGCTGAATAAATGAGAAAGATGAAAGTAGACCTAAGACTAATTTGCATCGCATGTTTAGAAAACAAGTGCTCAGCATTATTTTATAATTGCTACCTGTCTGCTCACACCCCTGAGCTGTGCTTCGAAGCATAGAGCCACTCTCTTTGTGCACCAGAATTTATGAGGAATCAAGTCCCATCCTTAACATCTAATTTGCAAATCAGCATAGTAAGGCATAAGTCTAGAGAGGAAGCAGGAATAATTGCACCTAAATCATGACAAGACAACGACAACACGAACCATTACCATATATGTAACTATAAATGCCCCATTAAAAAAAATCTGGGCCTCCCTGGTGACACAAGGGTTAAGTCTCAGCATGATGAAGCTATCCAGAGCCACTGCAGCACGAGTTTGATCCCCAACCAGGGAGCCGACCCACATGGCACAGCAGACCTCTCCTATCTCGCCCGCTGCTCCCCTCAGCAGTGTATTTCAGTAGATCTGCCTGTTCTGCTCCCCACTCTGTCTCTGGTGAATCCTCTCACCATCCTACACCTCTGGCCTACAACCCAGCTCTTGTATGCAATTAATAAATAAATCTTTAAAAAAAAAATATCCTGTCTTTTCCTCCCCTCCTCCAACGGAGGGCTCAGCGACAGAGTAAGACTCAACACAAGCTATCTGGCAAAGCTACTTAATAATTGCCTTTATTTCTTCCTACACGGAAGTTATCATTATTCTTACTTATACACAGTGAAATTTGGACTGGGCTGAGGACCTTCTTTGGCTTCAGAACTCTGGAGAATGGTGGACCCAGAACTCAGAACGAAGTCTGCGGAGCCTGAAGCTGACACTGCTTGAGTGACATGCCACCTCTTGTCATTTCATGGCCTGGGAACAGGTGCCCACAGAGTCCCAGCAAACATACAGGAGACTTGTGATTTGATGCCAGATTTCCCAGGTGAGTGAATTTCCATAAAACTCACCTGCTTCCAGGCATTTCTTAAGGGCACTGACCACATGACGCTGTTCACTTGAAGAAAAGCTCTGAAAAGACCACAGTATAATGCAACTTTAAAGAAACAGCCCAGAGATAACTGATACTTTAGAATAAAAACATCTCATGCTGAGAGACGAACAGCTCAACAAAGAATAGAGTCTGAGTGAAGTCATAAAAGGGGCCAAGTTCAAGCAGATGCAAATACTTCCTCTTTGATGGGATGATGATTAGGGCTGACGGTGAGATGCAAAACCCACATGAAGATTTGAGCCACAATGCAAAAGAATGAGCCTTTTTAAAGACCAACGGAGACAAAACTTGCTAGGAGCTGTGCAGGCAGAGCCCACTGCCAGCCTGCTGTGCCAGCCTGGGCTTTTGTTTGGAGGACATAATCCCTGTGTGAGCAGAATTTGATATTTGAGCCACATACCCTTGCTTCCGCGGGTAGCCCAAGGTGAAGTTTAGCCAGAACACGGACTTCAGCTACATTCACGGAATTATGCTCAGCGCGGAACTTTTTAGTCTGAAGAGAAACAGAAATCACTTGTCTTCATTTGCAACCGTTCTAACACAGTGCATTATTCATCCAGAAGAATCCACAATGGCCTCGATTCTATGGTACATTTTCCACCCTGCTCAGAGCCTGTGGGGTCCCCAAGCTACCTGTCCCCTGGGTGGCCATGGCAGTCTCCTGCAGGCGCTGTGTCAGACCACATTGCTTGCTGAGTCTCTGACCACAGGACGCCCTCCTGACATACCTGACCTGCTCTTTGTCGTCAGCAACTTCTAAGTAGATTCACATTCAGTTCCTGGACCTCCCGATTCTTCTCTGTCTCATGCTCACGCTTCTGCCCGCCTGCAGGGAGAGAGGAGAGGAGTCTGGCCTCTCTCAGTGCCCCTCCCACTCACCCTTCTATTGCCGTTCTCTGGGGCCTCCTGTGCTCCCAGCCCTGCTCGCTGCCAGCCTCTCTCAACGTCACACCTCAGTCCCTATAAGGTCCATTTCCTTTGTGAAGTTCCCTCTGGGCCCTCCTGGGGTGCTGCCAACACCTCAGAAGCCCAGTCAGGGCTCCTGTCCACTGTCTCCATCCTGCCCAACTCAGGGCTAATTAATTAATTAACCAAATCTAATTAACCAAAGGGGCTACACACTGAGATGGGTAACTTGAGTATGCTTCCGAGCATGAGAAAGTGAGCCCAAGAAGCACTGCTTCCCCCTCTGTCTGTCCGTCCTTCCATCCATCCATCCATCCATCCATCCATCCATCCATCCATCCGTCAATACGTTTGTTGAGAAGTTATTCTACATCAGACACCTTGTACTCCGGCTGATCTGAACATGTGTCTGTATTTATGTGTTTATGTTTAAATGTGTCAGAAAGACTCATGGTAGAGAGTCTCAACTTTTTTGGTCGTGGTGCCCTTAGTGCCTCCGAAATATTTTCAAGACAATGCTAAGCTGAAAATGATAACTAAGAGTTCTTATTTTTTAGTAGTTAGGTTAAAAAAACTCCTTAAGTACTTATGGATTAATGACTAGGCACCATTTGAAAGAAAAAAAACCACATTATTTCATTACATTCTGAATACCCAGCATCACTGGCTGGCGGGACAGAGGGACATGCTGGACATTGCTCACACTCCCTCTCTCCTTAGACTCAGACTGGACACTGTTGTTCTCACTTTCCACCCCCTTCTGATTTTGTGCTTACTCACTTTTTATGACAGTGACCACTCAACTCAACTTTGAAAAAATTATGATGTGATGAAAAGTCATGTGGCTCGTCTGAATTTGCAGCTGAACGTGATTTCAAGCTAGAATTCATATGGCATCTGATATGTTGTGTTTCTCCCCCAAATAGATAATAACCTACAGCACAGGGTCCCTTGTTTGGGTACACAGTTTGGGAACCAGGGGAATAGGATTTCTAGACTTTAAAGTCTGTTAAAGGAAAGAAGTCATACAAAAAAAAAAAGGGAGAAAAATTAAGTGCTATAAAAAAATCCACTAGACTAAAGCAATGATTGTATTTCTGACTGCAGAGACTAACAAAATATCAAAGTGAAATTCTGGTGACTAGGTAGGGTTACCTACTTTTGCTTCTTCAAAAAAGGACTTTAAAATTAAAAATACATATCACCATCTATTATACTATTATAATTATTTTAAATTGAAGCATAACATATATACTGTAAAATGCACCTCTCTTAAGTGTCCAGCTTGATGAAAGTTTGCATATATAAACAGCCTTGTAACTATCATTCAGATCAAGAAATAGAATCCCTCCAGAGCTCCCCCAAGCCTTTCCTACAGAATTTCCTACTTAATTCCTCACCTGCTACCCGCACCCCGACATTCCCCACCGCCATAACCACTGTATCGCCCTGAGTCCCTAAGGAGTAGTTTTAGTTGCTCTTCACCTTCATACCAGTGGGTTTATCAGTTTGTGCTCTTTCTGTCTCTCTCCTTCCTTAGAATAACATCTGAGAATCAGCCACATCGTTCCATGCATCAGTAATTTGTTCTTTCCTCTCATGGAATTCAATTCCTTTGTATGAATATATCATACCATGTCTTTGTTATAGGAGTTCTTAAATTGGAAAAAAATGATCTTTTTTACTTTCTTTATAGATGTATAGCATATAGCATATTAATGATGCCTTGAGCCATCTATTATTTAGTATGATTTGCTTGTGAACTTTAGAGAATGGTATCATGTCATTTTATAAAGACTAAATTCCTCTGCAACTTCCTTCTTTTCACTCAATATTGTTTCACAGAGCTAGCCATATTCAACACAAACCTATTCTGCATTCATTTTTAGTACTATATATTATTTCATTTGTGAAAATGTCAACATTTGGGCCTCCCTGGTGGCGCAACAGGTTAAGCATAGCGCTGTGGAGCTGTCAGCAGCTGAGGCGCGAGTTCGATGCCAGGCTAGGGATTCCCACATGGCGCAGCAGAACTGTCCTGTCTCGCCCGCTGCTCCCCTCAGCAGTGTATTTCAGTCGATCTGCCTGTTCTGCTCCCCACTCTGTCTCTGGTGAATCCTCTCACCCTTCGCACCTCTGGCCTATACCCCAGCTTGTATGCATAAATAAATATATCTTTACAAAAAAAAAAAAGAAAAGGTCAAAATCTCTAGTCTTCGATTTCTGGACATGGGCAAGTCATAACTACGCAGACTTTTCTTTCATGGGTCATTTTTAGTTTTGCAAATTAATACAAAATATTAGCCATAATTTTAAAGCCATCTTTTCTGCTTTACATAATTTTTTAAAACCATTGTCTCATTGAGGGTTATTTTAGGATGAGTCTGCAAACCCGTGTAGGCAGTCCTAGTGTAGCTGCTTTGCAATGTGTTCAAAGTGGCTGGTCTCAGTTCATGAAGAGATTCTCTGGCTCCAAAGGTTAAGGGTTGCATAGCCCCAATACAGAGGCATTGACCTTCCTACTGACTAGACCCAAATGCAAGACAACTCAAATAGGAGCTTTCAGCAAAAGGGAAACCCACTGTGGCAAATGAGGAACTGCCATCTTGACTGATGTCAAACATTGACTCCCCGGAAAGAGTGGCCACGACAGCTATTTGGGGAAAAACGGGAAGATCCATCAGCTGTAAGAGAAAGGTATTAACAAATGGAACCACACTCTGAAACTAAAGAAGTCTGTATGGTTTCAAAACCTTCCCGGATTTTTTTTATCTATTGGCACTGCTTTTGCCTTTGGGCTTTACAAAATTCTCAAACTAATCCTCAAAATCTGAGGAGAGCTGAGCTCCCCCAACTGCTGCTGAATGTTTCCTAAGTAACAGACATTCATTGAGCTAAGTGCCTTACATGTTTTATCTCATTCACTCCTCACAAGAGTATTAGACAGCTATGTTATTATCTTATTCATTCCTTACAATGAGAGTATTAGACAGCTCCTGTCATTATCAGCCCCACTTTATGGATGAAGGAGCAATAATTTGCCCAAAGTCCTACAGCTAGTGCATAGCCACACTGGGTTTGAAACCAGGCATTTTGGAATCCAGAGGTTGTGTTCTGATCCCCTGGACATTACCTGCCTACCTGGCTGCCTAGCGATAAAGTTGAGATTTCGAATGCAGGGGCTGGAAGCTGAATGGGACCTTGTTAGGTAAGTTTGCCTCCCTTTGGAGGACTAGTCTAGTTTTAGTATTATTCACTGTAGTCTTGGCTTGTGTGCAAACACCGGAGGTCAGGAACTTGCTACAGAAGGAATATAACTCACAGCAATTGAAGCGCCAGTTCTAGACATTGTCAGGGGCTTTTCGTGGACATTTCTTTATTTAATCATGACACCAGCTCCATGTAGTTGAGCCTAAAATTCCCATTATATGGCTAAGAAAACTGAGGCTCAGAGAGGTTACTTGAGTCCCATGCTTTGGGATAGGATTAATCCATGGCTCAGCTCTCAACCCGGAGATCTCTGCATCAAGCCAGAGGAAACTTTGAGATTCAGACTAATCACTAATTTAACTCTTTGAGATTTTTGAATTATTTTTAAAGTGCAGTATTTGGAGCTTTTCAGTTTGTTGGCAATCAGATCTAGAAAAGGAAAACGAGGGTTGCACCTGCTTACCTGCCGTGCTTTTTGAGGCTATGTGTTCGCATGCTCTGTCCCAGGAATATGACCTCAATGCTTTCTGCTGAGATCCAACAGGAATATGCAAACGCCCAATATTAACACTGACTTGCTGAGGACCACTCTGAGGGGTCCTCCCCCACTTTGCAACTACAAGCAGCATGAAATATATTAATAAACTTCGGAGCTTCAGAGTGCTGGAAAGAAACTTCCTCCTAAGCCCTTCCCTTGAATTGGGAAGTGGAGGCAGCCATCTTGAACACAATGGCCCCGCCCCCTGCCACAGTTGATTGGACAAGAGTGGGCTCATGCCCTGGGCTGGGCCAATTAGATTTCCTTCCCGGGAATTTGTAATTAGGACAAAAAAAAAAAATTCCTTCACATCTTGTGGCTGACTATGCACGGCCTTAGCTTTGGAGCCATGGGGTAGATAGTGCCTAGAGCTGCAGAGAAGCCAGTGTGTGGAAAGGAGAAAGTAAATGTGCTGTACATTGGTCAAGTTCACCTGATATTTTAACAGAAGATTTAATGTTGGAATCAGGCAGGAGATATTGGAAAGTTGTCAAGGCAGAAAAGAAACCCTGAAGTTGAACAGCGAGAATAATGTCAGGAAGTAGCCTTCATCCTTGGGATTGGGGGAACAAAGAGCAAAGTTGGAGGTATCGGAACCAAGAATTGTGAAAGGGGGATGTGCAGGGCTGGGACATCTGGGGGAGGGGCACAGTGTGCCTGTGTGGGCACTTCAACAACCGACAGAAATCATGGAGACTGGCCATTGGAGCTGGTTCCCTCTAAAGGGTCACGATGAGGTGGGACGTGGGTGAGCTGAACAAAGCTGGAAAGTACTGGAACCTGTTGCTAGGTGACAGGGAGGAACAGCAAGTCCCTTTGCTTCCCTCCCCCAGTCTGCAGACTCTCTGGAGAGACTCCCTTCTCCTGGAAGAGCCAGTTACCCAAGCCCAAATGTGACTTGTCAAACCTCTGTTGCAGCATCACAGAATGAGTGGAGGAGAGTGTTGGATGCTAGAACACTAACTAGAGTAGCCTTGAGGATGCAGGTGATGGCTCAGCTCCTGACCTGGTTTCTCAATAACAGCACTGCTGCCATCTGTTTGGAACCAGATAAATCTTTGTGTGTTTTAGAGGCTGTCCTGTGCATTAGAGGGTGTTGAGCAACAGCCCAGGCTTCTACCCACTGGATGCTGGTAGGACCTCCCCATCTGGGACAACCCCAAGTGTCTGCAGACATTGCCAAGTCCCCCCTGGAGGGCAAAATCACCCTCAGTTAGAACCACCTGCTAAGCTCTTTCCTTGTGTTCTGTGAGGCATCCTGTCTTGTCAGTAAGTCCTTCTTTTCCCTGAAAGCTATTTGGACTTAGCTGTTATTACCTGCCCCCACAGGGAGTCCTAAAAGCTATCCTAACATTTACTGAGCTCTTAACTCTATCCCAGGCCCTGAACTAAGCACTTACAGGCGCCTGCGCTTTCATGCTCTTAGCAATGCTGTGAGGGTGTGACACATTTTTATCCTCATCTTACGGAAGAGGAAACTGCGTGTCAAGCAGGAACCTGCCCAGTCACAGAGCAGAGGGGGTGCTTGGTGATCTTGAGCCTCAACTGTGCTGCAACCCCCTCACCAGGTGACAGCAGCCACATGCCTGCCCCCCACCCCCAACTCTGCTTCTGTGCTGAACCACGTGAAATTGCTGTTTTCATATAGGTCAAACAATTCAGATGTCCTGAATTTGTTGGCTTCAAATATAGCTTTGGAGAGCTGGAAAGTAACTTCCTCCTAAGCCCTTACCTTGAGTCGGGAAGGGCGGTGGGGGGGGCGGTCATTTTGGACATGGAGACCCCCCCTAACTTTCCATTCCCTCCAGGCAGGAATGTCTCCCCACCTGCAGATCTCCCCTGTCCTTCAGGTCAGTTTCTGTTCTTCCATCCTCCTTCCTTCTGGAGACTTCCAGAGCCACTCCAGCTTGGGATGTCTTCCTTTGCTAAAATCACCATAACCACATACTGCTGTCTGGGAAGCTGGAACAATGGAAATTTGTTTTCTCACAGCTCTAGAGACTAGAAGTCTGAGTCAAAGAGTTGGCAGAGTTGGTTTCTTCTGAGGTCTGTCTCTCCCCTGGGCTTGGAGGTCGTCTTCCCCCATGTCTGCTGGGCCTTTCCTCTGGGCCTGTGTGTTTGTGACCTAAATTTCTCTTCATATAAGCACAGACATCTTGGCCTAGGACTTGCCTTAATCACCTCATTTTAACTTAATCTCCTCTTTCAAGACCCTATCTCCAAATGCAATCCCCTTCTGTAGTTCAGGGGCTTAAAATTTTAACAAATAGATTTGGGGGGCTGGGAGGACACAGTTGAGCCCAGAGAGGGAGGGGACCCCTCTTGGAATCACCTGCATTTGCTGTGTGTGAGAGTCATTTGTCTCTCAGGCCTGTCTGTCTGCTTTGGCTCTTAAAGTATTTTGCTTTGCACATGTGTATTTATCTTGCACCTTCCACAAGGCCCTATGCTTTATTAAAAGCACTTCCCTCCTCAAATTTAGCACAAGGCAGGAACACGTCAGGAAGCCAGTATATCAAGTTAGCATGCGTCGATATGCCTGCCATATTAAAACAAGAACAGTGATTAAAAAGATAACCCAAGGATTTCTCCCCACATTTTTCTATGGCTCATTGCTCTTCAAAACCAATTTTTATGTAGTTAAAACACACTTTGAGGTCTCTTGAACCTTTACTATTACCTTAATTTTCCTGATGATGAGTCTGCACCAATACTATCAAGAACCAAGCTTTAAAAACACTCAAAACTGATTTTCCCTGTTGGAGGCCCTTGAGATTTTCAGTTCTAAGTGCTGATGAAGTAAGCACAGGCTCCAAGCCTGAGGGAAGAGAAAGAAAAATATCAAGACCAACAGAATAGGTAAAAAAAGTCTGTGAGCCCCAAACCACAGGCTGGCTAAAAATAGAGCCTGGCAGGACCACGTTCTTTGCCCAGCAAGAGCAGCTTTGAAGAGTGGCTGATGGCTGTCAGCTCGCGCAGGAAGCACAAGTTTTCCAAATAAGTGTAAATATATTCATTCTCGGGAGTTCTTCACAGATTCACATTGACTTTTGGTTCTGGCCCACAGTGTGTCTGAACCCGGAAGGATTCAGAACTCTGTGCTCGAACAGTCACTGTTTCTCCTAGAATATGTAAAACGTTTCAATTAATAACATTTTTATTTGGCTGGAAAATATGGTGAATAGCCTCCGCATTGTCTCTGAGAAATTGCCTCTGGATGTAGCTTTATTAACCATATTTTTGCAGTTGTTTATTGGCCTTCTTTCAGCAAGCATTTTTTTGGCTGCCTGCTCTGGGTTGGTTTATTATATGGATTCACCACATTGCATTGTCGTAGATGCTTTGAGTTCAAAGCAAGCCCTGAGATGTGGGGAGGCAATAAGGGTGATAGTTCAAAGCAGGCTCCGTGGTGGTAGGCAGCCTTGCCTGTACCCCCTCTTTAAAGGGACAATAATTTAATTTGCCTCATGGGTTGTTGTGTTAATGATTTTATGTAAGACGTGAATTCCTTATTTCGGTTTCTGGCACATTTAGAAGAACTAAGGAGTCATTAGCTGCTATTGCTATTACTGTTATTCAATAATATTTTGAAATTAACTTTCATGGTGTTTTCGGTTACTCTCCGTTTCCCCTTCTTGGGTCATTACCATTCCAAACCAGTATTTGGGGGAAAGCTGCTACAGCAGAAAAAAGTGGAAAAGGCTTTTGACACTCGATTTCAAAAACCACAACAGAAAGAACTTACGGTGAGCTGGAACAGCCTTCCGGCTATGAGCCTGGGAACTCTCCCTCACCGTGGGGAAGGGGTGACACAGACTTCCTGAGAGCCTGAGGGAGAGGGGCCGTGTGCCTTGCAGTGGGAGGGGTGAGGGGACAATACAGAGGAATGGTGCAGAAGGAGCAGACTCGTGTGACCCCAAGAGGCTGGAAGTAGACAGAGTCTCGGGCAGCCTCTGAGAGCTTCCTGGGGCTAGAGCAGGATGGCTGGGGTAGGGGGCAGAGAACAAATCTTTGTGCCAGGTGCCAGCTATAAAGACGCAGAATGTCTGATTCCCAGGGACCTTCATGACAAGACTCCCAGGAATCATGAGCTGGGGTCCTGCATGGAGAGTAACTGAAGATAAGATGCCTGGGCACAGCACCGCGATGTCTCAACACAGCATAAGCGATCCCTGAAAACTTCGACGCCATCATGTGGTTGAGAGGAACTTGCCAAAATTATGATCACTGAAAATTTTTGAGGGCAAAATCTCTTTAGAGTGATATGATTACTTCCTATCACAGTGATATGGCTTCTTTGGGTTATCTGATTATTTTATACTCATAGTGTGTAGCCTAGGGCCTGGAGGTAGTAGGTGCTCATTAAAATGTACACTTGAATGGCAGACACTGAATTAGATGCTAGTGCTGTAAAGAGGAGATGGCAAGAGTTGAGTCTTGTAGACACACACACATGCATGGTGGTAAAGACAGGATAGAGGTACAATGAAACCACAATGGAAGGAATCCCCAAACCTCACTGCAAAGCTTCAGAGAGGGAAGATGGTGACATTAGTTTAGACAAGGGTATAACCCACAGAAGGAGTAACTTGTGCCCCAAAGCAAAACCCTGGAACAGCTTGGGATACTGGAGGAATGACCTAGGCTCAGACAGAACCAAACCCGGCTGACATGTGAGGGGGGACTGACCTAGGACACAGGTGTCCCCAAGGGGTCTCCAAAGCAGTTCTCAATGGGTTAGAATTTATTTATTGATTGAGGTAACATTGGATTACAACACTAGACATGCTTTAGGGGAATAGATTTATACCTCCTTAGATGTATGTCACCAAGCCACCCCCACCACCAAAGCACCCACAATCTCTTACCCTAGGCCACCGGGGCCTCCCCTCTTTGTTCCTACCCCCAGTCTGCCTCCCTCTCTGGCAGCCTTAATTCCACACTCATATTAACAGGTTAGAATTTAAAGTTCCCTCTAAATGCATTGATGTCGCAGCTCCTTCCCAAGACACGGAATTTTTCCCAACAAATGATTTTTGGGAGCCTGGAGCCTGGATGAGTTTTCTGGCTCCACTATTTATTAACTCTGTGATTTTGACCAAGTGATTTAATCTCCTCATGTCTTCAAAGGAGGCGACTCATTACTGCCTGGGGTGGGCAGAAAGCTGGGAGGCTCGCCTGAGATTTCATCTTGGTCTATGCAGAGTGGCTGAGCAGTGGGTTAGAAATTTGTTTTCTCATAGTCCTGGAGGCTAGAAGAGAGAGAATTGAGTTGCTTTCCACAGAAAACACCCACCAAGTCAGACAAGTTCACTCAACCAGTTAGAATAAGCCCATTAGCCCCAAGGCAGGAAAATGCAGAATGTGCTAGAAGAGCTGATGGGAGACCAGTGGGATAGGAGAATTAGTAGTTATTGAGTTACTTTCTACCAGGCATTATTGTTGGGGGCGGGTGGGCAGAGAATACAGACCCACAAGCCACAGATTCTGTTCCTAAGAAAATCGCTTTTGTTCTTAAGAGGATAGCATACAGTAACAGGCAGTGTTGGAACAATGGGGTCTATGTATACCCCAAGCCTTGAGAATACAGAGAAGGAAACACTCCAGTTATCTGCCTTCAGGGAAAGCACAGAGGGGAAGCCCACTGAGGAGATGGCATTTGGACTGGGTCTGAAGACTCATTCCCAGAACAAGAGAGATGCAAAGACAACATACAATCAAGTATTAAATTATAGTCCCTGGAAGTTTAGCCCTGAGCTGTGACAGTAGTCTGACAAAACATGAGTGATTCATCCTTTTGATTACATTTCTGCATATTCTTGCTTTTTTCTCCTTTATTTTCTCCCCATGGGCTTTTCTAGAAGCTTGTTTTCCTGGTGTTCAATGGGCAATTTGCTCTCTGCCTACATGAAGACTGCTGCTGGCTGCCTTCTGTCTACAGCAGGCCATTGAAATCTCATTCTTGGTTCTGACTGGGAGTTCATAGCTGGCTAGGGTAGAGATAGCAGTGGGAACTGCTGGGAGAGGTGAAGAGAGACCAGAGGAAGTGCTTTAGTTTGGGGCTAGGGCAAAAGGAGTTCCAGAGAATTCTTTTCACCTCAGAGCCCAACCCTCACCAACGCCTTCCATCTGTCAGTCAGAGGAGGAAGAAGAACAAAGGGAGAAAAGGGGAGAAAGAGAGAATTTGACTGGTGTGATGGGTGAGTAGTTGGGTGGCTAAATCTGGGTTCAAATCCTGCCTCTGCTGCTTGTGAATTCTGTGACCTCAGGCAAACATCTGACTGTCTAACTCCCTCCTCTTTGTGGAATGGTGACAATAACTGAACTTACAGCTATGCCTTGGGGCTACACCTCAAAGAAATGTAACAGTATTTGGAATATTCTAAGAACATAGTACATATTAGCCACTATCATTTGTCCACAGTCACCCCTTCTGTCCCCTTTCTTGCCAATAGTCTCTGAAGAAGGGAACGGAAGTTGGGCGGGACCACGGGCTAACAGACTTGGACAGCTCTGTAGACAGTGCCACAATGGCCCAGAGCTCTTCCTTGGGTTTTCATACTAATGCTGCGTTCTCATCTTGGACCTTGCACCAGTGTCCCCAGTTGAAGCTTTCTGTTGCTTCCAGATAGACAGAAATCTGTCTGTCTGCAGCGGACAAAGCTTTGTAGAACAAGCAGCATCACATCATCCCTGCTGGACCAGGATCCTGAGGTCCCTCAGGGCTCTATGGGTTCCCAGCTCTTGTTTGCATTTGGAGTTGTAGCCTCATCATTCTTGCAACAAACTCCCATTGCTTCAGCTGATGTGAACTGGGTTGGATTCAGACCTGAAGCATCTCAGCTGTTGCAAAGGTCAGAGGAGGAAAGCAAGAGGGCAGGAGGCGCCTCCAACCACTCAACTCTATTTGAAGATGGCAGGATGGTGAAACCCATGTAACCAGGGGTGAAGCAGTATCCCCAAACCTGATGGGCTGAGAGGCTGAGGTTGATGACTTGCTTTCTATTTAGTGCTCTTAAGGCTATTTTAGTTAAAATTTTTAGGGTGACCACAACCATTTTAAATCCTGGATTTGGAATTTCTAGTCTAGGTATTCATTCTCTATGACTATGAGATCTTCGAGGCACTTGTTCTGAGGATTTGGGTTATGATTATGATGAAGTTTTCCTAATGAATCAAATATATAACAATGATCTCATGATCCCTGTATCTCTCACATATATATATGATCTCATTTTCCTTGATCATTTGATTCATTTAATTCATCCTGTCTATCAAATGCATTATACAAAAGTAGAGCAAAGGGTTAGAATAATTATTAAGAAATCTAATGCCATCCATTACACTTTCTTCAAAAATATTATTAAAGATGTGGTTTAAATCCATGAATCTGGTGAGCTTATCCTCACATGCTTTTTGTCTTTTGAAACTAGAAAATGCATTTGCAATTTGCTTTTGTAAGACTTCAGCTTTCTTCTCTGCACAATCTTCTTTATGTCTGGCCACCAAAAGGACAAATGATCTCAGTCACAGGAGGCCTAATTAACAAGACCAAGTTACCAGGGAGGAAAATGCCCTAAGGACATGCACTCAGAAGCCTCAGAGAGAGGCTTCACTCTATACCCATCAGTGGGGCTGGGTGGGGAGGATGCTTGAAATGAGCCAGCAATCCTGTGCCTTCATCACCCCACAGCAGTCAGACGAAACAGACATTAGTCTGGCCACCCATAAATGCTATCGGTTTGAATTTTGAAAGGGCATGACAGCGGTGCTTCTCTGAAACGTAATTTTTAACATTAAAAACATTATTTTAATGTCATTAGAAATGCTAGGGAAAAAGAGATAGAACAGTATCTACTATGTCTTGGCATCCTCTCAGGAGGATGGAGACAGTTAAATTACTTTAGGACTAAAATTAATTACTTCGGGGCTAGAAGTATTCATTTCATCCATGCGGAGAAGTAGTCATGTCGTGACGGTAGTTTTAATCTTGTTAATGACTAATTTTCTGGTCCTAAAGGTGCAAATAAGGCTAAGCTGTTGAAAATAAGGGTAAGACTTGGCAGACTGGAAGAAAAGCAAAATGAAACTTGATCACTCCCGCTGTTGCCTTAGACTGTGTGAGGGTCCCTCACCAGGACAGGCAGCTGCGCTGAGCGATGGGATCAAAGAAGACAGAAGGATGAAGGAAGAGAATTTTCTGGCCTCTATGGGTTCCTTTGGAGCAGTGGTTTTGCCTTGACTGATGAAAGAGGAGGCACTAATTTCACCTTTTGGCTACTTTTGGGGTCTCATCACATCAGGCTGCTCCAGAGAGAGATTGAAAGGGTCCCTGCTAGGGGGCCCAATTGTCTTGGTTTTCTGGGAATGAGGGGTTCCTGGTTAGTTTCGGTACAAAACAGGGCAATACCCATGTAACAGTTGGCCACACTCCTTCCCGTGGAGCTTTGCCAGGAAATTCTGTTATCGCCTAGTACAGGAGGCCAGACGTGTGTCAACTGAAACAATCAAACTTTAAAGGAGGAGTTCAATAAAAAGGTTATTCAGAGACAAACTGAGGACTCAGGCCCGGGCGCAGGCAACAGATTTCTTGAATGACTGATCCATTTCATCGGTTTGGTCTCGGTGTCAATAGGTTAGTTCCAGCTACAGAAGGAATCCGTGATTTTTCTTTAGAAAAGAAGGCACTTAGCTAATTTTCTAACATTTTCAGTTAATGAAAGGAAGTTAGTTTCTAGTATTCCTAATTAATGAGAAAAGAATATTTTCATAATTTCAAAGTGATCACTTAATTTTACCAATCAATTCAACCATAGCTATGTGTGTAGGGGAAATGGAAGAGCCTACAAAATATCCCCATAGACATTTATCCTAGAGAATAGCCCTACAGGGCCTCCCTGGTGGTGCAACAGGTCAAGTCTTAGCACTATGAAGCTATCCAGAGCTATTGCAGCACAAGTTCGATCCCCGGCCAGGGAGCTTCCCACATGGCGCAGCAGACCTCTCCTGTCTCACCCGCTGCTCCCCTCAGCAGTGTATTTCAGTTGATCTGCATGTTCTGTTCCCCACTCTGTCTCTGGTGAACCCTCTCATCGCCCCAGACTTCTGGCCTGCACCCCAGCTTGTATGCATAAATAAATAAATCTTAAAAAAAAAAAGAAAATATCCCTACAGACATGGGGATTTTCTGTTATGTCCTGCTGCTTCTTCCAGAAATTCGTATCACAATGATAATGTGGCAGATGTGGACTCTAACTGTGGACTTTTCAGATGGTGCCTATGCTTTTTGCCACAAGGGTCTTCACAGCAAACAAAGCCATATTTTGCTGCCTTCAATCCCTGAGATATTCCTAACAGGATGAAGGAGGCATTTCCAGTAGTGCAAAATGTTGAATTTTCTTTTTTTGGTTCATACCTTCATAAGCATGGACTGACTTTTACAATAACATTGTAAATTCATAAATTCATAAAAAATCCCACTTGCAGTCTAAATATTCAATTTGGCATTAGAACCTAAATACAAATTCCTGGATTCCACCAAAGTGACACCACCATCCTCACATCGTGACTTCTTTCAGAAAGTGCAGAGTGATTTTTGCGAGGAAGGAGGTGAGAGTAGGAGCGAGAGACAAAAGGTGGTATGAATCGGACTGGGGAGAGGGGGTTCATGACATGTTGAGAGAGGGGAGGAGAGAGATGAGGGGCAACTGCTCTGCTGTGGAATTTCCTCTGGTGTCTCTTGAAGAGATTGTTCTCTGCAATGTTAGCTGCTAATCGGTGCTAGGGTTGGGTACCAAGATGATCCCTGAAAGGGCTGGTTGTGCTGGGGGACACTTTCATTACCCCATATTGCGATCAGTTGCAGTGTGTATTTGAAGTCCCTCTTCTTCAACTGTCACCATTATTTGTCATTTTCCCAGAACACCCTGAACTGTGTGGAATGGACAGAGTGTATCAGATACATTTTAAAACCTATGACAACATCATTTCAAATATTGCCTGCCTCAATCAAGGAAACCAGATACAAATTCAAATGCACCTAGTTGAACTCTAAGTAATCTTTATAAGCTAATTAACTATGTTTTCCTGGAAACCATAGTGAAATTTCTCCCTGAGAGGCTGCTTAAAAATGATAGAGACTGCTTTGACTGTTCAAAGAAAGGAAACCTGTACACATCTCATAAAGAAGTGTGAGAAAGTAAATTTGCTCAGCAAAGGAAGAAGGCCAGAGGGAGCAAGAGATGAAAGAAAAAAAAATTTAAAGGCCAAATCCATATCTGAGATAACTGTTATAAATACCCAGGCTTCTGCTTTTCATCTAAATTCATTTCCTGGAATCTCATGACCATGTATGTTGGGGTATAGAATTTATTTTGACCTCATCTTTTATTCAGGTCATATATTTTAATCCCCAAGCATCTCAAACACGCTATGAGAAGACTAAAGGAGAATTCTTAAAGTTAACAGAATTAGGTTATCATACTGAAATGACTAAAGATTTATAATGAGATTTCCAGTGTGGGGTGAGTTACCCATAGTTGATGTGATTCAGACGTGGAAATGTAAAATACATTGAGTAAATTGCCTTTCAGCCCACCGGGCCTAAGAACAAAGTTGCCTGCAACTGAGAACTCAATTGTTCAGTCAAAGAGGCCAAGGCACCTGTGGGCGTGGGCTGTGCTCCATGCCCAGGGCATGGGAGCACTAGGACCACCTAACCCCCACCTGAGAACGTAGTACGTGTGCCATGACAGACGAGGGGTCGCCCATGGCTGATAACTGAAAGACAAAATGCTGATCTCCTCAACAAAGGGGAGTCACTGCCTCATTTTCTGATCTCAAAAAGTATGTGTCCATCAAGCATTCACTTAAATGGTTAAAATGCACATTCCCAGGGGTGCCCCTAGGGATTCTAATCCAGTGAACCAAACCTCACCTGTATAGTGAGGTGAGGCAAGGTTCTGAGGCTGTACTTAAGGAAAAGAATTTTTTTAAGATTTATTTTATTTATGCATACAAGAACTGGGGTGTAGGCCAGGGGTGCATGGGGGGAGAGGAATCACCAAAGACAGAGGAGGGAGAAGAACAGGCTGATCTACCGAAATACACTGCTGAAGGGGGGCAGCAGGGCGAGACAGGAGAGGTCTGCTGCGCCATGTGGGTCAGCTCCCTGGCTGGGGACCGAACTGGTGCTGCAGTGGCTGGGAGGCCCCTCAAGAAAACTTTTATTCTTTCATAAAGGTCACACAATGGGACTGACATCCAGATTATTCATATAAAAATAGATTGTTTTATGATTATATCCAGTGGCTATTCTAAAAAATGATTTAGCTCATGTGTGCTTGATCAGAAGATGCCAAAGAGGAAAGGGTGATGTAAAGGAGAGGGCTGCAATGCTTGCCCCCCAAAAACTGTTACTGACCTTAAACTATTGCTAGGGTCTCTGGAGTATAGCTAATAGCTTGATTTTGCAAAAACAGTTGTTGGTTTCTTTTTAAATTTCTCTTTCTAGTGCCAAAAGAGGTCCGAGGAGCCCTCTCTCCACAAGTCTTGCTCCCCAGGAAAACTCTCCTCAATCCCGTGCCCCAGGGTCACTCCATTCATTTCCTTGTCTGCTCGTGTGTCCTTGCTTCAAAGCACCAGCCTTCCTGTCGCCTCTTTTATATGTCATTTTATGTCAAGTAAGGACTGGCTTCCACATCTCACTAAGTTGTCACTTTTATAAAGCACACCAGCACTGCTTTCTTGCAAAATTATTCAGAAAAATGTTCTCTTGACATCAAAAGATGTTCTGAACTTTCCCTGTGAGATGGCAATTCACTGAGGATGAACTGAATTCTCTGTCTTGGTTACTGCACCAAATGAAGGAAATCAAGATGGCGGTGCAGAGGCTCCGCACCGCTTGTGATCAAGTATTTGCTTACGACTTAAATGGGTTAAAATGGCCAAAGGAGCTGGAACCCCTATGAAAGGGCAGATAGTGAATTCCCTTGACAATCTGGCACAGCATGTGGTTCCTATCATCGTTATGACAGTGAGCTGAGGATTCTCTTCTTTATTGTGAAAGTAAATGGCTGAAGCCACTGAGTTCCCACTGCCCTCCCTTGGCGGGGTAGAGTCTCAGCAACCAGCCCAGCAAATTCCAGGGGCCAGTGCTGAAGCCAAGCCTTAAATCCCTGTGTTGCTGCTTCCTATCGTCTGCGTTTCATCTTGGAAAATCACACACACAGATGTGTTCCGGAGCAACCCCGAGCTGTAAGATGTTGGTTGCATAAAGTTGAACATATTGCCACTGTTATCCTGTCTGAAGATAAATTTTCACTTCAGCCAATTATTAAGTGTATCTGTTTCCAGAGGAATGGGACACACCAGCAAATAAAAGGCAATTTGGGGTGGGGGAGGGAGATTTTAAAAGAAGATTGGCTTCAAAATATTGCAATTTATCTAGAAAATAACCGGAAGTTCAGCAACCGATTCAGAAATTCTACCTCTGAACTTAACACCTAGTTCTCTGTAGTATTGCTATTGATATCAAGAAACTGAAAAAATTTTAATGTCCTATTTATGTGTTCTATTTATGTGAACCCACCATTGTGAGTTGAAAATGTTGTTAGTTGAAAGTGCACTTCATTTAAGGGAAGTGTTCACCTACTGAACATCATAATTTAGCCTCACCTCCCTTAAATGTGCCCAGAATACTTCCATTAGCCTATCATCTAAGATATTTAAAAATCTATTTTATAATAAAGTTTTGACTATTTCAGACACGGATGGACATTTTGTAGACAGATAGGATGTGAAAACACAAAACAAATATCCAAAAACACTCTGTAGAGCATCAGTTGATTGTTTATCCTTGTGAAATGAAGCGGTAGCAGCGGCTACATTTCACTAGCTCAGGAAAAGATCAGAATCCAAAGCAGGGTTTCCCCTCGAAGCATATTGTTCTACATCGACTCAAGTCAGAAGATCCCAAGTAAGCCACCCTAAGTCAGGGGATGGCTGTGTATCTCTGTGTCGGGCGCCCTGGGTTCAAGTCCCTGTTCCACCCTGATGGCTGTGCAGTCTTGGGCAAGCGACTTCCTCTGCACCTCACTTCCCTCCCTCTGTCTGGCGCCTGCCTTACAGAAGTGTTGTTAGGAGCCAAAGAGCTAGTTTATAGAAAATGCGTAGCACTTCATACGCATTTATTAGTTCGCCAAGATTTTGATGTGCTGTCGTGGGAATAGTGGGCAGAACAGGACAGACCCTGCCCTCAGCGGCTTCCAGCCTTCAGTTGTGCTGTAAGAGAAGACTGCTTTCCGGAGCCTGCGAAAGCGGTCAGCAGGGAACCCTGGGGAGACATGGGAGACGAGGGGATTTCCCCAAAAGACAGATTTTGAGACAGAGGCTTGAAGAGGAGAAGGATGAGTTTGTGAAGGTCTGGGCCGGTAAGAGAAAGTAGACCCGTGAAGCAGAGAGCAGCCTGGGCACGGGGAAGAACCAGCTCTGTGTGTGAGCTAAGGCCAGGGGATGAGGCCCCTTCCTTAGGGGAAGAAGCTCTGTCTTGTTGCCCAAGATTGGGATGGGGGCCAAAACTCCTATAGTAAAGTAAGCTCAAATTTGGGCACAAAGGGGCCTCCCCGGTGGCGCAGCGGTTGAGCACTGTGCTGTGGAGCTGTCGGCAGCAGCGACGCGAGTTCGACGCCCGGCCGGGGAGAATCCCACATGGCGCAGCAGACCTCTCCTGCCTCGCCCGCTGCTCCCCTCAGCAGTGTATTTCTGATCTGCCTGTTCTGCTCCCCGCTCTGTCTCTGGTGAACCCTCTCACCACCCCACGCCTCTGGCCTGTACCCCAGCTTGTATGTTAAAAAAAAAAATCTTAAAAAAAAATTGGGGCACAAAGGAGAAAATCAAAAGGGAAGAGTCACAGTAGTTTGGGATGGACATTAATCTCCACTGGGAAAAATGGGGATTTTTTTTTTGTTTGCTTGTTTTTGGTTTGCCTGTTTTGTAGTTTCATGGTGAAACCTTCAAAATGCAATCCAGATGTTGTTCTCCCTCACACTGAGGATTTGAAGTTGACCTTCCCGTACCCTGGGATACTCCCAGACCTGGAAGTCTTTGAAAATAGACCCAAGGAAGCATGGGACTTGCTGGCATCTCAGGAAAGGTAGTGCACCCAGGACAATGGGGAGGCAAAAGTTTCAGGATGAGTAAAGGGGAAAAGCAGAGCAGCACATGGAGAGGGGATAAGAACAATGTTAGAACCTGTACCCAGAGCGACACCCTAAAGGTTACGACAGGGCGCGAGCACATTCTAATAGGGCAATGAAGGCAAGCATCCGGAGGAAAGCAAGTCAGTATTCTCATCCTCTCCTTCTCCAGGGTCAACTATATTTGGACCTATGATCAAATTCCTTGCTTGAAGAATGGCTTTGGTCTTTCCAGGATTCCTGACTGTGTTTTCCTCTTGAATAGAGGTCAAGTTGATAAACAAAATAGAGGGAGACATCGTTGACAAGAACAGGATAACCACTGTCATGGTCTCCATTAGGAGCAAAAATGTCCACCTATAGATAAGCCTGGCTGAAGGAATCCAAAGTTCACACCCAATGTCCTTTCTTCCCAACGGATAAAAGAGACTTTGCCCACCTCCTGCCCCTACCCCACTGGGAAATAAAAGAAAAGAACTCATCATACCTTAGCACCTTTAAAAGGAGCTCTGATTGCCAAGTATTGTCAGGTGAAAAATGATGGTGGTTTGGACAAAACAGGTGGCAGCAGTGATGGGGAGAAATGGGTAGATTTGTGTTGTGTTGATGAATCAAATAAGCAGGACTTGATGACTACTTGGAAGTGTGGGTTGAGAGAAAGCTTTGCTATGCGCAAGGCTGACAGCATCTGTTGATGGTACAGCTTTTTCTGCAATAACTGTAAGGATGATTGGAGATGTCATTTGCTGAAATGGGAACCATTGTAGGAGGAGCAGGTTTCTGAGAAGATGATAGGCACAGCTTTGAAAATGTGCAGCAGGGTGTGCTGAGAAGCCAGCCCACAGGCTGTAGAGCAGGCAGTTGCATATAATGATATAAAACTGACTAAGTCACCAGGATGTACAAATGAGGGCTGCTGGCATGTAAGTGGATGCCTAAGGACAATGTCAAGAGAGCCCAGCATTGGTCCTCTGGGGACAACATATTTGAAGTTGAATAGAGCAGAAGGAATCAACAAGGGATCATGCGACATGTTCTAAGATAGTATACAAACCAGATGTTGGGGTGACATGGCAAGGGAAAAGAATATTTCAGGAATTTAAGCTCTGCGAAGGCAGCAACTGTGTCCCTAGTGCCCAGCACGCTGCCATGGACACAACCGCAATTCCGTACATATTTGTCAAATGAAGGAGGGAAGCTGGGTCAACTTGTCCAAAAGGGGTGCAAGGTCAATTTTTATTGCATTCCTTCAATTGGAGCTCATTAAAGAACAGTTAGTTGTCTTGGTGGTGATGAGAGCTTGGTTGGAAGTAGATTGTGGGGAGAATAGGAAGGAAGACTGTGAAGACAAGAGATTCTGGATATCACCGTAGGGAATCTTGGGTGTGATCGGAAGTGAGAATCAGAGAATCATCTCCGTGGAGATCTGTTAGTGCTTTAGTTTATTTTGCAGGGTGGGAGATCTTGATCTTGAGTGATAGGAAGAAGTCAGGAGAGAAGGAGAGGCCCAGAGGGAAATGAAAGCGGATAGTCCACAGTGGTGAGCCGGGCAGAGGCAGCAGTGTGCGTGCGAGCAGAGGTGTGGAGTGTAACCTTGATGGCAAGACCAGCAGACCCCGCGCTGAGGCGGGGAAGTGGATGTGGTCATAGATGCTGGTGTTTGACGTTCTGCTGGTGTCTCAAGGTTTCTTGTTCCGCTGTAAAGTCTGAGGCAACATCATCCATTCTGAGTGAAGTTTGTAGACAGGAATTCAGAGACTAAGAAAAGACCACCCAAAATATGAAATAATATTTTGGGAGAGTGGGAGGTGATGATAACTAGAAAATCATAATGAGGCATCTTATGTTGTCAAGGACCCATAGAACATCAGTTCCTAGGAACCCCAATCTGTGAGTTAGTTTTCTCTCGTAAACACTTCCCTGATGCACGAAGAGAGTGATCTTCTCTGGCTGGCCTGGGGGAGGGGGTGCAGCTGGCCCCGGCTGTGCAGGTGAGTGGCACCAGCTCAGAGACACGGGGCTGGCACTTCCTCTGTGATTCCCACTGCGGTGGGGGTTCCACAGGGGTGGGGAGCTGGGCTTTAAAAACTCCAAAATCCCTTTAATTGACTTTCTTTTTCCTTAAAAAAAAAAAAAAAGATGAAGGCTATTTCAGCGGCTGATGTTTGTGATTTGGCTTTGGTTCAGCAGCTTCCCTAAAAGACAAGAGCCCTGGACTGTTGCCATGAGAAGAGGCGACCCCATCCCATCCCTCCTAGATAAGAGCACATTGTCCACTCACAAGGGGCCTTCAGAGCTCAGTTCTTGGGGGAGAGCCCAAGAGAGGCAACAGCTGCAGATTCAGGGCTCCCAGGGGTGCCAAAGGTCAAAAGGTCAAGGGATTCTTTTTGTGGCAGAATCCCCCAATCAATGAGATCTCACCAGAGAACTGCCCCTTTCCCAATGCCTCAACCTGACTTCCTGCCTTCGTCTGTGGGCCCTGCTGTTTCCGAGTTTCACTGTGGTGTGATTTGTGGCTTAAATGAACACACACTTTGAGCTCTTGTCTCTGACGGTGATTTGGGAGAGACCTTTGTAGCTCAGCGACCAGTGAACCCTGGGCTTCTTTCTTTCTTTCTTTTTTTTTTTTTAATATTTATTTTTACATACAAGCTGGGGTACAGGCCAGAGGCGTGGGGCGGCGAGAGGGTTCACCAGAGACAGAGCGGGAAGCAGAACAGGCAGGTCAGAAATACACTGCTGAGGGGAGCAGCGGGCGAGGCAGGAGAGGTCTGCTGCACCATGTGGGAATCTCCCCGGCTGGGTTCGAACTCGCATTGCGCACTGTTGACAGCTTCACAGCCACCAGGGAGGCCCCTGGGATTCTTTCAATATGTGCTGTTCAACCTTTAAAGGACCCATTGTCTTAGGGAAACAGAACCCCAAATTAGTTTGTTCCTCAGTCTAAATTCCCTACCAGCAGGACCCTGGTCATTTCCAGGACCCTGGTCATTTCCAGGGTCTCTCTCTCTCTCTCTCTCTCTCTCTCACACACACACATCCACACACACACACAGATGTGACACCAGCAGACATGGCACACTTACAGAGTCACTAGGTGGGACTCATTGGGTTAACTTCAGCTTTTCAAACTAAATAATTGGATTCCAAGGCAATGCAAAACCATCATGAAGAATGAATTCTCGCACAGGAAATATCCGAGTCCTAACTCTGAATTATCACAGGCAGGGCCTCCAAGCGGACACTGGAAGAAGGGGCCACATGAGCTGGGGAGCAGCAGCCCCCAGGGAAAGCCATCTTCTCCGCGGAGACTGCAGGCCTGGCAGAGCCAGGCCCTCGGGGCTCCGGAAAGGGCGTCATCTGTCAAAAGTCAGTGGGTGAGATGAATCCATTATGAAAAATAGAGGGGAGGGGCGTCATCTGTCAAAAGTCAGTGGGTGAGATGAATCCATTATGAAAAATAGAGTAGATGAAATAAGACATACGTCGAAATATGGATGGAATTAGAGGGGGTCATACTCAGCGAAATAAGCCAGAAAGAAAGAGAAAAATATCAAATGGTTTCACTTATAACAGGACTATAAGGACACCAAATAGGAGAGAGACACTCAGGGGGTGGTGGGGGGGGGGTGGAGGGGAGGGTAAGGGCACAAAATGGAGTAGAAAAGGACACAAGGGACCACGGAGATGGATCACGGGTGAATTGGTGGGGGGTTACCCAAGGGGAATACAAAATGTAAAAAATATAAATAACAATAAATATATATATATTAAAAAAATAGACATAAGTCAAACTGTCTTACTACAGAATTGTCCACTTACAATGAAAAATGTCTCCTTCCTTTCTTCCTCCCTTCCTTCTTCCCTCCCTCCCTTCCTTCCCTCCCTTTCTCCCTTCCTTCCTGTCTTCCACAATAATTCACCAAGTGCCTACAATTGTGTAGACTACCATACCAGGCACTGGGCTTATATAATAAACTAGGCAAAGCTTTCCCTCTCCTCCATATTTGTTCTCCCCAGACACTTCAGATTTGGTCACCTTATTGGTGCATTCAGAATAAAATGATTAACTTCTCAGTTATTCTGAGAACTGAGAATAATGAGAGAAGACAGCCAGGAAAGAGAGAATCTGAGAGAGAAACATGATTTAACTCTTCAGACTCCAGTTTTCACATCTGTGAAGCATGAGGGGTCCATTACAAGCTCCATAAAGTCTATTCTTTTTTATAAACATAAAATAAACTAAAATAATTTCATGAGATCTGATTGATCACATTTCCGGTTTGTACTGTTTTGTGATATTTGTCCCTAAATTCAATGACTGAAAGCAGTAACCATTTTATTACAGCTCACAGTTTTGTCATCAGATACAAAGCATACTGGGGTATATCTGCTACTCCAAGTGTACTCACTAACGTCACTTGACTTCGTATTCAGCTAGTAGATGAACGGGTCTGGAAGACAGAAACCCCATGTCTGGTGCCTTGGTTGAGATGCAAGGAAGGTTGGGCTCAGCTGAGACAGTCACCAGAGTACCCAGCATGGTGGTCTCAGGGGAGGTGGATGCTTACATGGTACTCAGCCCCCTGGAGTGTTACAGAAAATGTTAGGCTTCTTTTGAACTAGCCTTGAAAATCCCAGAACACCACTTCTGCCACATGTCATTATTTAAACAATTTACTAAACTCAGCCCAGATTCAAGAAGAGGGAAGAAACTGACTCAACTTCTCAGAGGGTTAATTTTGTGGACCACGTGGAAAGTCTCTGATGGTAGCCATCTTGGAGGTAAGCCATGAGATTTAATTGGTAGAGGGTCTGACATCAGGCATTCAAAGGGGTCAATTGCTTTATGATATGTGACTTTTCTTTCTCTGTTGTAAGCTAAGTCCTGAAGAATTCAGGTAAAATACTTTTTATAATATGTGATTCTCGAGCTCTGTGGATGGAATCTGATTTGAAAGTGCTTAGGCAAGCTTCACATTGACTGAGAAAGATCTGGAAACATTAACAAAAGAGCAGAAAACACAAAAGACATTAGCTTTTCCAGCTGCTGTGTGAATTAGTTCACGATTCCTGTTCTGCAACCTCTGGTGAAAGGGATTTCTCTCTCCTCTAGATGCTCACAGCATTGTCTTTATAACCCTCATATTTATCAGATGCCTGAGGGGGTATTTGTGTTTTGTCCACCATTAGACTCCAAAGAACCAAAAGCTTTGGTTTCTCTGCTTCTCTCACAAAAAGCATTAAGAGGTTCCTAATCACTCTGTGCTGAATGAACACAAGCATCCTGGTAAGGCTATAGGGAAACTGGAAGTGGCATAAAGAGTAGGGTGATATCAACTCCTGGTTTAGAAGAAGGTGATTTCATTATCTCTAATGTTCAACAGCTCATCAAAGCTCTCTAATGGGCAATAAAAGTGAAACTATCCATTGGGTGTTTGGTTTCTGGCCTGTATCTTGGTAAATTAAATAACTCACACTTCATGCAGGAGATAATAAGGATTTGCACTGTTGGTTTTCACAAGGAACTAACCTTGACCTCTTTGCTTGCACATAAACCACTCTTGGCCATGGTTTGGCTTTGCAAGGTTCATTGGCATAGTCTGAGAACTGGATACAAAGCCATTTGGGGGAGAGTGGCTGAGGCTGAGGAAGATGAATAATTGCTCTTATGACAAATTTAATTAGTATGAAAATGGAGGAACACTGGGGAAAAAGCAGACATCTTATTTATATCCTATAGGAGAATTAATTTCAAGATCATAAAAAAGTAAGACATGAATTGCAGAACCAGAAAAGACAGGGCTTCTTGTTTTTCCAGAAAATGTAGCTACCACTTACAGAAGAGCCTTCATGTGTTAGGTCTGCTAATTCTAACTCTAATCTTTCATCCCGTTTCCATTATCAAAGAAGTGTTTTCAAGAAAATGCCTTTAGAACCCATCTACAAGGAACCATGAAATATTCTTATGACTCTATCTTAACTATATATGATAAACAATTATATAATAGCCAATACCTATTTTTGTTTCTTACTTTCTACTCACTCTCTGGGATGAAATCTTGACTTAATCTTTCACTTTGCTGTGTTTTCTTAGGCAAGTGACCTAATATCACTGTTCCTTAATTTTTCATTAAAAATACATTAATAATAATACAAATACATGAGGCAATCTTGAAGATTAAATGAGCTACCATATGCTTGAACAATGCCTGATATATAGTGGGTGTTCAAAATACAAAGTCTGAAATTAATAGGCATTTTTGCCCACATTTTCTCATTTAGTCTTCAAAGCAAGTGAAACAGCATCAGGGAAAAGGAACTATATTTCAGTTAAAAGCCTGCATTCTGAAGTCTGACTCTATGGGAACTGAATCCTTGCTCTCTCTCTTACTAGTTGCACAGTCGTAGCAAGTTATTTAACCTCTCTGGGTTTTGGTTTCCTTATCTGCAAAATGGAGAGAAGTATAATGTCTATATCATCAGTTAAATGCACTATCACACACTAAGAGCTTGGAAGAATGTCTGGCAAACAGTAGGCGCCACAATTCTATCTGCTGTTGCTGGGTGGTGAATTATTGTGCTGGGCTAGTATGAGTCCAGTGTGGACAGCCAACATTTTGGTTAAGCCAGGCACAGACTCAAAGTGCTTTCATAGGTCTAGGGGGGCCCAGACCAGAAGTTTCCCATGCTTGGTTTAATTCTCACTGCCCCCATCTTGAAATTCTTAATATATTTTTGAATAAGAGGTCCTGCATTTTCATTTTGGACTTGGTCATGCTATTAATGTAGCTGACCCATATTTTTGAATAAGAGGTCCTGCATTTTCATTTTGGACTCGTTCATGCTATTAATGTAGCTGACCCTCCTTCTAGTTTTTGGAATGAACTTGAAGAGCCCAATCCTATAGGTCATTGTCATGTGGACCTGAGACATTTTCTTTCCTTTGGGGACATCTTTAAAGTCTGAGCTGTTTCAACAAATGTCACAAACATGTTTCTCTATGTTGAGCTTTGCCTCGAAAGTCAAAAGAAAGGGGCTGGTGGTCAGCTGGGTTCTTTTCCTGTTCTGTGCTTCTCCTTGAAGGTCTGCAACATGGAGATGGAATTATCACAAGGGAATTGCAAGTCTGTACTGACATCACCTTGGACTGAAAAGGTAATGCATCTCAGACATGCCTCCACAATTACCTAGTAATATGATGTAGAAGTCATTGTATTAGTAAAAATGAAATGTACATTAAGTGTTATTGAATGTTATTGAAAGACTTCTTGTCATTACTGTTTCTCAAGGAATGACTATTTAATATACTAAAGTATTAATAGGCAGGAGGTTGAGAATTTTTTATGGTAATAGAGGACTGCACGCTTGAAATACTTTGGGGAATATCCATTTCAATTCATATCTGACGCTTCTTCCTCATCCAAAACTCTACACACAGCAAGTGTACAATAAAAGTTGTACAATGGTAAAGGCTTGCTGGCTTGATCAGACCCCCATCGTAATGTATTAAAATGCATTAGGTTAAGTCAACAGAAATAAAAAAGGGGCAGAGCATTGAGAGGAGATATTGGAAGACATGTGAGATTAGGAAGGCTATGTCACAGAATGTTCCACGTTATTGGAAGCCAAAGATATAATGAGCAGACTTGAAGCAAGCACAGCTAGAGTCCAGCTCCCACAAGACAGAGGTTGGTTTGACACAGGAGTGGGCAGACGCCATGCCCCATGCTCCCTCATGCCACATCCACACACTCCAGGGTTATGTTGTGTCATTTCTCTGCTTAAAATGTTTCGGGGGGTGGGGAGGAGGAGACGGGACGAGAACAGAGCGGGGATAGCATGATGGCTAGAATGGGGGACTGAGGGTGCTTAGTGGTGGGTGAGCTGCAGTGACTATACCTCATGGGGGAATCTAGATTTACAAAACGCTAATGATGGAAATCATCAGAATTTAGCAACAATTGTTCCAGTGAATTCTCAGTTTACAAAATCCTCCATAATCTGGTTCCCAACCTCTCTCCAGTCTAATTGCTCTTACTCTCTCCACCTAGCTCAATTCCATTCACATTGGTTTTTAAGCTGCTTCTATATTAGTCCTTGTACATGCTTGTCTGGTTGGTATGAAACATTTTTCTACTATTTTCTCCATTCCTCTCTTACTTAGGTCTTTCTTTTTTTTTTCTTTTCCAAAGATCTCATCCTTAGAACAAACTTCCCCAAGAGCTATATGTAAGACAGATGTCACTCCTCCAGCATTCTCCTGCTTTATCTTTATAAAACATTGTGTTACGTATTTATTTCTTCAATTACCTACTCGTTCCCTGCACCAGGATATGAACTCTACGAGGACAGACCCATTTTCTGTTTTGGTTTACTTGAACAAACCAGTAGATCTTAGCTCTTAAAGCACTGGCTGATAGATTCAATGTTCATGCAATGTTTGTTGAATGAATGAGTGAGTGATTTCAAAACCCCCACACAAACAAGGAAATCAGTAATTAAAGGAGGGGGAAAGCATGGTCTACTACTTTTGCCTTGAGAGACAATCTAGGGAACAGTTGGGGAGTTGGAAATAATGAAACGATAAGGGATTGAATTTGGACTTGAAATATTAAAGGTTGCTTTGAGCCTGCAAGCTTATCAACATCTTGTATGCTACAAGGCTGCTGTGACTTCTCCCTGTATAGCAGCAGTGTCACTGAACTGACAGTTTGGCTCACCCCAGTGACCCCCACAATTTGGGAGCATACAAGAAATAGAACCCAGGGTTGCCCAGGCTTGTCTTTCTGGGATGGGTGCCTTTGTGATTTGACTTGGGTTACTAGAAAGAGAGGCAACTTGACCCTTTGGTTGTTCTCTCTGCCTTCATTATTACCAAGAAAAGTTGATCCATCTAAGGAAGTTAAGATAAGTAGGAGAAAGAATCTACCAACTAGAGAAAAGATTTAACTCACTCCCCAAGAAAACTCGAACCTACCCAGATTATACATCATACTCATTGGCCATTAGCTTCATAATGGCTCCCACTAAAGTAGGTGGAGTACCAATTCCTGCCTCACTGACTCTGAGGTCGGCTGTGACTTGTTTTAGCCAATGGAACATTAATGCAAATAACATGAGCAGAGGCTGGACAGGTGCCTGCGTGGCATTGCTTGCCTTATAGCATCTGCCATAAGCAGAGCTTCCTCCAGGAAGCCACCAGTGCCAGAACAGGAGATGCTTGGAATTGAGTTGGCCTCATCTGGACGCAGAAGCAGAACTGCTCCGGCTAATTTGCAGACTGTGGGTGAGATTAATAAATGTACATTCTTATAAACTACAGAGTGGGGTGACGGTTTTCGAAACATTTTCAATCATTGTGTCCTATTTTTCAAACAAAGAGATGATGGCTCAGTTAAGTTGTAAACTCATCTTGCCTAGCACTTATATCAAACTGTGAGGGCAGATTTTTCATTTTTATGATGACTTGGGAGATAAGTATTCCTTATTTCCTGTTACAGAGAGCCAGCTTTCTTTAGAATTCTGGTGGGGGAACCAGCACCTGGGGTGTTTCCTTAGCAAAAAGTAAAACAAAAACCATTTCTTTTGAATCTTCTTTTACTTTGCTTTGCACAGAATAGGTACTAAATGAATGGAACTGAATATCTATCTATACTTTCCAAAAAGATAACCAATAACCACATGTGGTATTTAAAATTAAATTAATTGGAATTATAAATAAGATAAAATTTCCTTTCACGTTATCAATAAGCACATATGGTTAATGGCCACTGAATTAGAATACCATGTCCACCAAGACACAAAGTTTTACTGGACTGTGGTTAACTCTGGATTCTAGAAGTTGGGCAATTAATTTTGAGGATTGAAAGAAGTAAATTCTTGGTGGTTTAATTTAAGTGTCAGGATGGAAAGAAGAGCTTTATAACCCCCTTTCACTTTACATATATAAACTGATATGTCAGTTTTTTCCAGTTTTTTCTAGAATCTTCTAGAAATATTCTAAGGTACACAGTTCAGCAATCACATTTACCAATAAAAAGAGATGAGTATGTGGTTCTTCCAGGGTATGTCTTAACAGAACACCTGTATTTCAGTTCATCTCCCAAATGTGGGGTATGTATTAATAAGTCACTTATAAATGCACGATCCCTAACCCCTCAAAACAAAGAAACAGAAAGAACAACAGCAAAACAAAAACACAACAAAGTGTTTTCATTGCTGAAGTTAGCACTCCCAGTTCACTTAGAGTAGTGGTAGTTATTATATTTATCTTCAAAAGATTCATTAAGCTGTAGTGGCAAAGACACGGCAAGGAGAAGGCAACAGAGCATGGGCTAAAATCAGCAATTTATCTGAGGCCAAATACCAAGAAACAAAGCAAGATTCATTAAGTAAGACAGCTACAGGTGTATTAGTTCCGTTTCAGATATTTCCAACAGGTTTTCATTCATTTCTACATTTAACATCGCTATCAACCTTAATATAAGAAACACTGCAGTCATTTTTCACAGTACTTGGGGAAAAAAACTGTCCAAAGGTGCTTTTCAAAGGATTTTCAAGTCCATTTTTCTTTTTTTTTTTTTTTTTTAAAGATTTATTTATTTATACATACAGTTGGGGTACAGGCCAGAGGTGTGGAGCGGTGAGAGGCCCCACCAGAGACAGAGTAGGGAGCAGAACAGGCAGATCAGAAATACACTGCTGAAGGGAGCAGCGGGCGAGGCAGGAGAGGTCTGCTGCACCATGTGGGATTCTCCCCGGCCGGGCGTCGAACTCGCATCGCTGCTGCTGACAGCTCCACAGCGCAGTGCTTAACCGCTGCGCCACCAGGGAGGCCCTCAAGTCCATTTTTCTTATAGGAAAGTTTTACATTGGAAATAATACAATCTGTTCTCAAAATAAAAATTCTGTTTCTGGACATTGATGCCAATTATTTGATGTCTTTGAACTTGGCTCCTTCATTAGCAATGGTCTGACATCCTTGCACTGTTACCCCAGTAGCCCCTCCACTGCCCCCAATGCCCAGAACTCTTCAGTTAGCCCTTTTCATCCTTCAACCTATTTTGACTAAATCTTACATCAACTAGGGAGTTGCGTTTTTCTAGAATTCCAGTAATTCCACTGCAACAATACTTTCCAGTCTCACTGAGATCAGCAACACAAGAGACCCCCCACTGGTCATT
The DNA here is from genome assembly GCA_004024925.1 of Scalopus aquaticus. NCBI lineage: Eukaryota > Metazoa > Chordata > Mammalia > Eulipotyphla > Talpidae > Scalopus > Scalopus aquaticus. Next base: position 95,323 of record PVIJ01004494.1, read on the forward strand.
GTTTTGTCTTCCCTTCTTAGCATTCCTGCCAGGAGCCAGTGTCATCATTACTACCCTACAAATGCCAGAAGTTCCATGCAACTGTCTCTGAAGCACCCTCCAGGGGAAACTCTGAACCTGGTCTTACCCAGTTATTTGCTTTCTTTGCAGTGTAGAAAAGAGTGTGTCGACCTCCCAACATGCTTATTCACATGGCTGGTGGTAGATGCTGGAAGACTGGACTTCCTCTATATGATAGGGAGTTCCCAGGGCAGTATTAAGAGACAGATCAAGGCACTTAACACTACCTTGCATTTCAACCACATTTCTGCACAGTGAGATGATATTTCTAAACTCTCTCCTCAAATCACCCCACAGACCCCTCAAACTCCAGTGAGGAGTTGGCGCCCTTTTTATTAAGGTAGTAGAAACTCTTGGACATAGCCCTTGTCTTCCCACCAACAAATCTACAAACCCACCTCTATGCACTCCACTCTGCCTTTCCTTTTCTCCCAGTGAGGGGGACGGTCAATCTTGTGGCTACTTTTTGTAATTTCTCAAGGATTTTTTCCCATTTAAGCCATCCCTTTTTGCCCTTATAAATCAATGTTGACCTTCTGATTATTTTCACCATCTACCAAACAAACCCCAGTGGTATCCCCTGGGGGACTTGAGGCAGGAACCTGGGAACATCTGAAGACTTGCTTAGTCACTTGGCTGGTGGTAGATAGTGGAAGACTGGACTTCCTCGACGTGATGGGGAGGCAGCATCAAGAGACAGAGAGCCACAGAAAGGGATCAAGAGCAACTCCGGCTCAAATGTCTCATGAACTAGTTTGGGAAGACTGTTCATGAAGAGGCTGTCTTAGTGTTTTCTCTCCCATGTTTAATTCTCTTACAGGACAAACTTATCCATTCCTAGGGTTTAAATATCACATGTATGCTGTTAACTTGAGAACTTATTCCAGCCCTAAAACCTTACCCTAAATGCTGACATCTCCACTTGGATGTTCAATAGACTTTTCAAACTTGCCAAGTCCAAAAACATAACTCTTGATTTCCCCATTCTCCTTCCTCATTTTGGTAAATGTCATCATCAAGCCAAGACCCCAAGAGTCACCTTCTGTATTTCTCTTCCTACAATCCCCTCCTATAACTCCTCAGTGAGTTCTTTAGTTTCCGTCTACAAAATACATGTCATACTCATCTGCTTCTCCTTCTCTGCACTATAATATAAAATACTGACATCTTTCCCAGAACCAGGGAGTAGCTTCCTAACCAGATGAGTAGACAGTGACAGGAGCAATCACTTTCGTGGACAGTTAAGTCTTTCATGCTACTTAATCACCCTTTCCCTCAAATGTCATCTGAAAACACACCTGGGATCTCACTGAAGGCGAGCTCCTGGGTGCACCACTAACTTCTGCTTGCAATGACACTTTGATGACAGGAGCCCAAAGAAATGGCTCCCTATTATGTTTATCTCAAAGGAATTGTATTTATTGTGCTATCAGAAAAGAACATTAACCTTGTCTAAAAAAATATGATGGCTATGAAAAGTGTTGCATCATTTTCTCTGTTAAATGAACAATATTCTTCAAGAGGCACAGATCCTATTAATAAGGTACAATCTCTGTAGTTTAATAATTTATTAAAAATGTGTATTGAATATCCTATGCCAGGCATTATTCTAGTTGCTGAGGAAACAGGTGAATCAAGCTTCTAATAAAGAAAGGCAGACTATTCAAAAAAATAAAATATGCCAGTAGGTGATAAAAGCTTGAAGGAATACACAGCAGGACAGAGCAGGCAAGGCGAGTAGATGTGATAGGAGATGTCGCAGGTCCCTGAGCTCTTGGTCTCTGTTGATCAGCAAGGTGTCTTTGCAAGATGGCTTTTTTTTTTTTCTTTTACGTAGAGAACTGAGGTATAGGCCAGAGGTACAAGGGGTGAGAGGATTCACCAGAGACAGACTGGGAAGTGGAACAGGAGAACTGACCGAAATACATTGCTGAGGGGAGCAACAGGTGAGACAAGAGAGGTCTGCTGCGCCATGTGGGTTAGTTTCTTGGCCGGGGATAAATTCAGGCCACAGCAGTGCCAGCACTGAGACTTGAGCCCTAGGCCACCGGGGAGGCCTACTAGTGAGATGGCTTTTGAGAACAGAACTGCATGATATGACGAGCGGTTGTATGGGTTTCTGTTACATTAGGTTCAAGTCCCTAGATTTCTAGTTTCCACGGTGTGGGAGGCTTCACTCATGACTCAAACCAAATGTCTGAAACTACTACACGAATTTATGGGGGTGTCCCCCCATAACACAACATAAGTATACAATTCAATTGGCAAAGAGGGGGATGTAACACACTTTCTGGCAAGTCAGAGCAGGCAGGCCCTTCTGGAGCATTCCTAGTGGCCGTCAGTGGCGGGGTGGGGGGTGGGGGGAGGAGTCGGTCAGCAGGATGGGCAGGCCCTTCTCAGAGGGGCCATCCCTGACAGCTCTCACCAAAACCTGGAAAAGCCTTCAGGACTTCGGTTGTGGAGTCCATCAGCATCTCGAATTGGTTCAGATTTGGTGCCTATATTTACGCCACCTCTCAGAGACACAACCTCACAACCACCTGTTAGCTTTAATGTAGGCCGGGCCTCTGGGCCCACCTGGTTTCTCTGTCTTGTCACTTGCGTGCTGTTTACAGTGTCACCATAAACCAGTGTTTGCCTTTTAACTGACAAGTTACTCTGCTTTATCTTAACTGCCTCCACCTTCCAATCAGTCGAGGTCATTTCAATGTCAATACACAGGACAGTATCTGAGGAAAAGTGCTCTAAACGGAGAGAACTGCAGGCTCAGGGGCCTTGAGGTTTATGCGTGTTTGGCATGTTCAAGGCAGCCCTGGAGGGGGCTGGAGTGGAGAGAGCAAGGGCGAGAGGGCAGGGGCTTAAACCGGGCAGACTGAGCACCACACTGATGGCTTCCTGGGCAGACGGTGTGAGAAGGCTCAGAAAATTTGGAGGAAGTGGCAGTTTTGTTAGAAGCAAATGGTACAGGCAGAGAGGGTGTGTCACCAGAAAGACAAAAAGCTGAGCGGCACTGGATGTCTATGTGACGCTGGGTTTCCATCACAAACCCCAGCATCTATTCAGTCTCTGAAACCACCTCCATGGCGCCGACATGAAGAGGAAACGGGAAATGAGAGCTGTTAACGTTTCCTGTCAGACTTGGAGTCAACTGGAAAGGGAGTCAGCCTGGGCTAAAGACCCAAGTCCAGCAGTTACTGTCTAGTCTGTGTGACATCTGGCAAATCACCTAACTTCTCTAGCCCTTGCTTAGCACAGGCCACTGGACTGACGGATGGCGGAAGTGCAAGGGAAACTGTTGCATCGAGTGCAACACCACACAGCTACACGGGCGTCGTGGAGCAGGCTATGGAATGCAGGATGCTGCCCAATGAGCGAGATCCTGGTCCTTTTATTGATAAAATAATCACAGCATCAGTTGTAGGGGGAAGGAAGATAAAGAGAAAAGGGAAGAGCGAATGTAGAAAAAAGTGTATCCTGTTATCTACAGCAACAGGGCGTGTGGGTCTGCTCTCCGGGCAGTTCTTCTCTGCTGGATGACTCAGTATTATAATTAAGGTCAAGCCTTAGATTCCCCAGCCAGGGTTTCAATGTTATCAATAAGGCGTTCCATTGATCAGCTTCTGGGGTCCTTTGTCATACATCGGTCCTCAGTTCCCAGGGCGTTCCCGGTCATACCTCGTGATGCATGAGTCAGGGGTAAGTTTATGCATCCGTCATCAGCCCATGTTCCCGGTCACACCTCGTGATGTACCACGCCCTTCCCAAAGCGATCTGCTTTAGAAGATGAAAGGCACCTTGCAGGGTTGGGCTCCTATAGCTGACTGACCGTGCAGTTCTGACCTTGGGTAGGAGTGCAGAGTTGCAGATAACTAAATGGTGGCCGGTCAGGCCGTTTAGGATTGGCAAACCCACAGGAAACGTAGGCAGAACGCTTGGCCCCTCAACAGGGGCAATTCTTGCTTGTTATTATAAGGGAGTTTCCGGGCTTCTTTGTGGTAACAGCCTAGAGATGGTGACATTCTGCTGACATAGTTGATGTTATGAGTATTTCTAGGCCCCGTTCCCCACAGCTGCCTTCCTTGTTTGGTTCACGGCTTGTTTTTCCCCTGTTCTGCAACCATCCCAGGCCAGGTAGGTTCATTGTTGCTTCAGAGAAACTTGGAGCCCTCGGCTCCCAGGTTTTGTAGTTTTTTGTTTATTCAACAGCTATTAACTGAGAGTTAACTACGTCTTAAGCATTGTTCTAGATGTCAGAGAGACGGCAAGGAACTAAAGAAGAGAGAATGGTTCCCCGTGAGCAGCCATTGCCCCTCTATGCCCACTGCCCCTCAACTTTTTGTCTCTCTGGTGACACACCCTCTCTGCCTGTACCATTTGCTTCTAACAAAACTGTCACTTCCACCAAATTCTCTGAGCTTTCTCACACCGTCTGCCCAGTAAGCCATCAACCCCACAGGTTTTCTAGTAGAACGCAGGAGAAACAAGGCAGCAGGGAGCCAGCACCGTGGGCCCTCTGCGAGTCTCTGTGCTCTTGCCTCCTGTATCCGCTCTCCGCCGCACTGTCCTGTAACTGGGGGGGCCCCAGGAGAAGGGGTGTGTCCCAGGTTCCCTGTCCCACTCAACGTAGGGTGGAGCTGATCAGGATATGAGAAGCTTGAGACACGCAGAGGAGAGGACACACACAGAGGAGACACACAGACAGAAGACAGGAGGAGACGGAAGAAGGATGGAGGCCAGAAGAGGCCCAAGGAGCAGAGAGACTTGTAAAGAAACTGCACTGGCCTGGACTGATTGAAATAGATGTGGGTGAGAGACCCGTGGGGAGGTTAACGATGGCTGTGTTGATTTTGGTTTTGATTTTGTTCTGTTCCTCTCAGAATTGTCTGACTGTTTCTGACCCTTTTGGATGGGTCCCTGCCGAGAGGTATTTTGGTTCCTCCCAGAATTGTCTGGCTGTTTCTGAACCTTATGTGTGGGTCCCTGCCAAAAGCTGTTCTAGACTAGTGGCAGGCTTTCGAGACTTGCTTTGGGCCAATCCCGTTTGGGTGGACTTGTACCCACGAGGAGTTGGATAACATTGGGTGCTTGACTTAGAAAATATATTCTTTGTTCTCTGTCTTTTCTAATAGTATTAAAGTTTCTTTCCACAAAAGGTCCTATATGTTTTGTATTGATGCGGCGGAGGGCAGAACCCATTTAGTACAGGGCAGGTCTGGGGTTTCGGGGGTGCCCCTCTCCTGCCCTATAACAGTCCTTCGCCACACTCTGTTCTCTGTGCCGCCGCCTTTACATGCTCAGCTTCCAGGCTCAGCTGTGCCGCTTACTCATGCCCACGCCACACTCCAGGTGTCCTCCACCAGGCACACGTACCCCAAGACCGTGCTCCCAAGCACTTCCTGCATTAAAGGCCCCAAGAGATAGCCACAGAGGCCAAACAGCGTGAAAATCTGAGCGTCTGCATTTACCCTGCAGCCCCCGACCCCACCACTCCCTTTTATTTCCTCTCCAGCATGTGGTCAGCACATGACCTGGCATGCGCCCCAGCACTGTTTTACTCTCACCCCCAAAAATGTAAGCCCCGTGAGGGCAACCATTCTCTCTTCTTTAGTTCATTGTCGTCTCTCTGACATCTAGAACAATGCTTAAGACGCAGTTAACTCTCAGTTAAAAGTTGAATAAATAAATGAAAAAGAAATCTCAGAGGTGCCTGTCCAGCTGTCAGCGTGAATGGAGAACACCCCAATTCCACGCCTTTTTGTGGAATTGAGAGCACCGACCTCTAACATAAAACACAGCTCCTCGGCATTGCCCTCACCATCATCCAGAAACTGAACATCTTGGGTGTCAAGTCTGATAATTTGGAGAAGTCCAGAAGTTACGTCAATTTACTTTTCAGAAACAAGCAGCCAGATGGATTTGGACTGTAGCTTTGGGGGTTCCCAGGGGACCTCACATAACCAGCCACTCCACCAGCAGAGGCAGGTAGCAGAGTTCTATAAATTTACCCATTAGTAACTGCCAAACTATTCTTTTTTCTCAACGGAGTTGGCTTCTCATGTAACTCACATATTTCAACTTGTAATTTCCCCCAAGGGTCATCTTAAACATTCTACTTCCTGAAACTATAGTGACTCCATATTTTAGGCCCTTTGCCATCTTGTCTGATCCACCAAAGATTAGGTAGAGAAAGATGGAAGAGACATGAGGTTTCCTTTGGCCATATTTGGTTTAATCAGCGTAAACTTCATTCACAAAGAACATCTTGCTCATTTCCCCAGAGCCACAAGAGACTTTCGGAAGCTGGTCCACAAAATAGCAATTGTATTTTTATTTGTCATTCTGGTATTTTCTCGGGAAAGCACGGCCTGCAGTTAATTCCACATTGGGCAGCAGGTTTGACCTAAATCTCCACTTTTGCTTCCTGGGGGCAGGGATTTTCATGCATCAAGTAAAAAATGGCAGGTTTCTGACAATTATGATGACAAAAACCTTCACATCTGAGAGCTGAGGTTTCTAGATTATTCTGGATAACTAAGATACACTTGGGTATCTTAGCCGGACACAGCCTTTCAGCTTACTCTTTTTCTGCAACACGTATCAGTCATCTATTGAGTCACATACAGAAATTACCAGTGTTTGCAAAATGTCTCTAAGAAAGAAATTTTAACTTTTAAAATAAAAAGATTGATCTTTTTCCATTCACACCTTGTCTGAGTATGAAAACCCAACCTAGCAAAATGCTGATCTGGACCCTGGATCAGAGATTGTGTCAGCCGGGGGTCAGCCCAGGAGAGCTGTGTTGGGGGACTCTGCCTGGGAAATTGTCGAAAACCAGGAGGTTATGCTCCCTTCTGCAGCAAGGCGGGGTTGGGATGAAATCATTTTCCTGAATAGAGATCTATTTTAAATAATGATGGATTTGAATAATAATGGATTCATTTGCTTCTACTCCTTTAAGACCGCTAGAAACACCAGGGTAAGACTTGCCTTTATTAGAAGGCTGAGCCTGGGGGAGGCGGTGTTTGTACTAACAGAAATGTCACTCATCCTGGGATAGGAAGTGTGGGTGTCCCTTGGGATTGAAAGAGAGAAGGATTTCCTCTCCTCCTTACCCCACAGCAAGAGATCAAAGGATGGGGCCACCATCTTGACGTGTGGCTATAGGGTCAGAGAAACATCTAGACAAGTTGAGATATGCCTTGGTGAAAATGGCAGTGAATAGGCATGCAGGTTTCCAAAAGTAACCCCAGTAAAACACTACAATGCTGGTGCAGGTTGCAGGTGGTGGAAGAAAATATCTGTGTGTGTAGAAATGAGCGAAAGACACCTCTAGCACCCCACTGCACCCCACAAAAGCCAGTGTTCCAAGGTTGTCAGGAAGAATGGAGGGATGAACCGATCCAGGCCTGAGCTCCTCCCATCCCCACCGGAAATGTTTCCTTCCAAGGTCCCCAAAGAGGCCTAAGGGCAAAGAACGTTCAGGATAATTCATTCACGTTAGGTTGGCTGGCAGGAACTGATCAAAAGACTCAATCCACCACGAAGGTGTGTCTGCACCTATGTGTTTGCATGTGACTGGAAAAGGGTGGTAAGAGAGAGCGAGGGGGCAGCTGAGATGGATTGTACTATCTCCCATTCTGGAAAGGTGAAATCACCTTCAGAGGATCCCAGATATTTATGAGGTGCTTCCTAAACAGAAAGGAAGCAGTACAACCCGAGAAATTGCTTTAGTTCTCATAACAGATGCCTCCCCGAACCTGAAATGGAGGCTAGAACCCTGCAGCTGATACTAGATCTTTTATGTTGTTTTAAATTAAATTCAGAGCAATTCAGCTGATGGCGCAGCACTATTATCTAGGCTTCCTTGCACTAAATCTGTGTTTATGGGAACATAAAAAGGCATGTTGTTCCTGTCGTCAGATTTTGTTATTGACGATGATTTCTAATATGTGGCCATCAACTGCCCTTTTAATCACTGTCAGTCATTCTTTTCTATTGCAGTCAGATTTCAAACGGCAATGATGGTTTTCAAATAAGGCCCTTCCTCTGCTCAATTGTATTTAGGGCTAATTAAGAGTAAATAACTATTTCCAGCAGGAGGACAGAATTCAAGCAAATCTTTGGTAAATCCAGCCTTCCCCCTTGGAGGGATATATTTTTGTCCCCTGCCAGTAAATATTTCCATCTTACAACCAAAAGAGACTCCATTTTACCCCCATTGAGAATGTCATGCTGGTTTGATACAAGTAGAGAAAAATTAATACCAGTCAAGGTCAGGCAAGAAAACACAAGAAGCATTTAATTAAGAAAAAAATATGTAATTCCCTGTGTCTCTGAGAATATCTCAGTTCCATTTGGTTGCTGTCTTCAGCTGTGTGGAGCAAATGAATGCAATCATGGATTCTTAGCTCCCACTCAAGTCTGACATTTCCCCTAAATCTTCCCACCTCCCTCTACTCCCACACCCTCTGTGATGCAACACAATTCATTCATTATCATTTGAAGGTTACAGCCAGTTGCTCCAAGATGAGAAGGCCGAGTGGATGGAACGCACTTCCCGTGCTGCGAAGGTTCATCTTGATTTGTTCTGTCTCTCTCCTGCATGTGTTGCTCCAAGGACTGTCGGTTCCAATTTGCTTTGACTGGGCCTTTTAATTTCCCTTTTCACTGAAGATGAGAGTTATGGCTACTTTGCAAATGGTCGATTTTAACATGCCTTTTATTTTCACTTCCCATTGGAATCCTAGTTATTTTTATGGTTTTTCTTTTCAGCGGCAAAAGTTAAATTACAATGTCTTCCCAGCTCAGGGAAGGAGAGAGAACAAGTGCACTGAGAGATAGACAAGCTCAGAAAAATTGGACTCAGTGAAAAAAAAAATAAACTTTCACCTACGAAGAAATATATTTTTGTATTTACCCCAATTTATGGAAATTCCATTATAAGATAAAGAGTTGAAACAAATGCACACAACAGAGAAACAAGCAACAGTTCTTTTTTTTTTTTTTAATGCATACAAGCTGGGGTACAGGCCAGAGGCGTGGGGCGGTGAGAGGGTTCACCAGAGACAGAGTGGGGAGCAGAACAGGCAGATTGACTGAAGTACACTGCTGAGGGGAGCAGCGGGTGAGGCAGGAGAGGTCTGCTGCACCATGTGGGAATCTCCCCGGCCGGGCATCGAACACACGTCGCCGCTGCCAAGAGCTCCACAGTGCAGCTCTTAACTGCTTAACCGCTGCGCCACCAGGGAGGCCCCGCAGCAGGTCTTTCTAATGAAAGTGCACTGTGTTAAAAATAATAAGAAAGGGCCTCCCTGGTGGTGCAGCGGTTAAAGTCTCAGCACTATGAGGCTATCACCAGCCACTGCAGCACAAGTTCAATCCCTGGCCCTTGAGCTTCCCACATGGCGCAGCAGACCTCTCCTGTCTTGCCCGCTGCTCCCCTCAGCAGTGTATTTCAGTCTACCCGCCTGCTCTGCTCCCCACTCTGTCTCTGGTGAATCCTCTCAGCCCCTGGACCTCTGGCCTACACCCCAGTTCTTGTGTACATAAATAAATATAAATAAATCTTTGAAAAAAAAAGAAATTCTTATAGTCATTCAACAAGGAGAGGTTGACCATCCACAATGTCATGTGCTAGAGTCCTCCTTTATTTCTCTAGCTACAGGTTTTAAACTCTAGTTTTTGTTGATTCTCCAAAGGGACAAGAAACATTCACAATCTTCAAAATTATGTTTAGTTAATCCACCTAAAGATTATAAGCAGACCCCAGTTTACTAACTACAGTTGGCACCATAACGCGACATTGTGCCATAGGTTGACCATAATATCTACCTTTCCACAATTACTTGTTGAACACCTGTCATATGTCAAGTAGAGCTCTAAGCATTGATGACACAGGAGGGAAACAAGGAAAACAAACCTGAGGCTTCACAGCTTATTATGTTTTAATGAGCTAGATATTCAGTAGTGAGAGTAGTCTGTGCTATGCATAAAGAGGTAGAAATGATCAGACGAGGCTAGATGTTTTACAGAGGATCACCAGGGAAGACCTGTCTGAGGAGATGACTTTCAAACAAAGACTATAGTAGGCAAGACCTTGGAGAGTGTTAGGAGATGAGGTTGGAGGGAAGAGCACAGCCAGCCTTGTAGGTGAAGGAAAGGAGTGGAGCTCTGGCTTGAGGCGGACAGGAGGCCTTGGCTCAGAGACGCAGCCTGATCTACTTTACATTTCACAACAACCTCTCTGGCTTTATGGAAAACTGATTCCTGGATAAGGTTGCCAGATAAAACAGGGGATGCCCTGTTAAAATTGAACGTCAGATAAAAACAAATAATTTTAGTGTAAGTATGTCCCCAATATAGCATGGGACATATTTACACAGAAAGGAAAATTATTGTGAGGTCAGTACCTCTGAAATAAAATGCTCTTACCCATAGAGAGAGTTACACTCGGTTGGGTCACTGAGCTCTTGGTTTCCTGCTCCCCTCTCCTACCACCTCAAGTCAGCACACCCAAACCTGTGGCTCCTGGAGTCCCATATTCCCATCCAGAGACAGAGTGGGGAGCAGCACAGGCAGATCAAGGGAAATACACTGCTGAGGGGAGCAGCGGGTGAGGCAGAAGAGGTCTGCTGCGCCATGTGGGAAGCTCCCCGCCCGGGTGTCGAACTCGCATCACTGCTGCGCACTTAACTGCTGCACCACCAGGGAGGCCCTAGAGTCCCAGTTTAAAAATCCAGTCCTCAAAGTTTTAATCGCCAGTCTGCAGAGGGGAGCCATTTGACACACAGCCTCATTAAACCTTGGCCCCAGGACTGGCTCTGGGCACACTGTGAGTCACTGGGGGCTAGAGTCTAGGGTGAACACAAACAGATGTCTCCTCTTCCAGCTCTAGTCTCAAATCTTCCAGCCCCTCTCAAATCTCAACCATTGCAGGACCTCTCCTGCTTCTTTGGTAACTAAAGAGTCAGTTATCCATTGCTATAATCATGTTGCACAAGAAATACCTAAGAGGGCCTCTCTGGTGACGCAGAGGTTAAGCGCTGCATTGTGGAGCTGTTGGCAGTGGCGATGTGAATTCGATGCCCAGCTGGGGAGATTCCCACATGACGTGGCAGACCTCTCCTGCCTCACCCGCTGCTCCCCTCAGCAGTGTTCAAGAAACTATAATAATGATGAACCACATTTATAGTCCACAAAATGTAGCTTCTTCATGGAATCACATTTCACAGTTAAAAGAGAAAGAAACTTTGCTCTTTGTTTTTAAAGTATATATTATTATGTTGCTCAAATATTTACTTCCCTTTATCCATGACTAAAGATGAATGTTAAAGGGAAGGAGAGGGAACATTCATAGTCTCAGGAATCATCATTGATAATGAACATTAGGATCCAGGATGAAGAGGGAAATGCAACTCAAAGCCATAGTAAGATACCATCTCACAACTGGATTCGTATTACAAAGACAGTAACTACAAGTTTTATCAAAGGAACCCTCATACTGTGTTGGTGGGAATGTAAACTGGTCCAACCTAGGTGGAAAACAATAAGGAGGTTTCCCAAAATACTGAAAATAGATCTACTATATGATCCAGCATTTCCACTCCTAGGTATCTACAAAGAATGCCAAAACATGAATTCACAGGGATATAGGATCTTCTTTGTTCATTAAGGCACTGTTTATAATAGCCAAGTGAAGAAGGCAAACTAAATGTCAAACAACAGATGAGTGGGTAAAGAAGTAGTATATATACATACACACACAATGGAATACTACCCAGCTATAAAAAAGATGAAATATTGCTGTATATGATATCATGTATGGAACTGGAAGGGATTATGCTAAGTGAAATAAGAAGGAGAAAGACAAATACTAAATGATTTCACTAACATGTGGAACATAAAGAAACAAAAGAAAAGGAACTGAAAACCAAACCAAAACAAAGCCCAGGTACCTGACTGCAGGACAGAGGCTATGGGGCAGGGGGTGGGGGAAAGGCACGGAGCGATGGGAGGAGGCCGCCCCTTGGACTATGGTGGAAGATTCCAGGTATTTGGATGAAGACGAGGTACAGTACCATACATTTGAAGAATGATTATCCTGTATTCTTAAAAATAATATACAGTGTTATATACCAACATTACCTCAATAAAACAATCTTTTAAAAAAAGAGTCTATGATGAAGACACCTAGAGAACTGCACCGATTGGACTCTGGCACGTGTACATTACCCCATTTAATCTTGACTATCACATGGCGGGCTAGGCATTAACAGTCCCTGCTTTTGCAAGTGAGGAAGCTGAGCTCGAGAGACCAACAGTTGATCCAAACCCACACAACTAGAACAATCAGAAACTGAGTTCTAATCTCCTGGTTTCCTTTTTTCCTTTCTTTTTTTTTTTTTTAATCTTGGTGGGTTTTTTGGTTTTTTTGTTTGTTTGTTTGTTTGTTTTGGCCATGATTGCTTCACTCCGACACATCACTTCTATCTTGTGTAAACTCATCTCTGTGATTTGAAATTTAAAAAGGATCAAACTAATTTGTGTTCTTTGGGATTTTTCCCCCTCAAAGACAAAGAAAGAAAGCTACTTAATGCCACACCAATGTCTCCCTCTTCATCCATGGGCCTTCCCAGACCTCTACTAAACCAAAGACAGAAAGACCAGTCCTGGTGGGGAAAGCCAGTTGAAATGATTCATCCAAACCATGCATGGCCCTGAGTCTACACACTGAAGGAAGAAGCTTGCTCCCAGTTAGGCTGGAGGGAGTGGGGAGCGGGGCGCACGCCAGACATACGCACAGGTCGACGCTGCCCTGGGCGCCCTGTGCCGACACCAATGGTGAGGTAATTCTGGAGAACAGCAGGGCTCATTCATCCCACATGCCTTCTCAGACAGTCCGAGTAAACAAATTTCAGATGCATTTCCTGTTAGCTAAAAAAAAAAATCCCATAGTGGTGCTAGTCGGACACTACTTGAAAATTCCCTTTCTGTGTTTCCTCTAAAAGTACTTTCTTTTGCAAGAGGTTTCCTGGACATGATGTCATCCTAATTGTTCCTTGACCAATTTTATCACCAACCACTTCCACTCTGGGCAGTTGATCCTGTTTTACAAGGTGGCTTTCGTGCTGGGAAAGTCTAAAATAGTGACAACAGGGACATTTCCATCCCACGGCCAGACCCTACAGTGGAATAATGTGTGACCTGTCTTCTGGATGAACAGTCACTACCTAGCTCTGAGACAACACTAATTTGTGTAGTCGTGAGGAAGATGAAGTAGCTAGAAACATCTGCGACGGGAAACATAAAAGGAAATGAGGAATTGAGCTAGTTCTTACTTTGAGTTCTGAAGAGCGAACTGTTCATTGGTTTGCAAAAGTTGGTGTCTCTGGACTTGTCACTTGGTTCTCTGAGTTTAGAGCTCCTTGCATCCCCCTTTCCTATTCTGATTTGTCTCAAAGGTTCTCAACCAGCAAAGCAACACCCTGCCCCTGGGCTCCCCAGGGAGGGTGACACAGGAAAACTGAATCCTGCTTCACACAGATCTGCTCTTCTAGGAAATGCTTGTCTCAAAGATGAGGAAAAAATGAGAGAGAGAGAGATGTTATCATCTCGTGGATGAATTACTTGAGATAATGTTAAGTCTTTCTGAGAAAGGATAAGGAAGTAGACATTCAATGTTGGAGTCTGGATTTAGAGATAGTTCAGAACATATTTTGAAAATTATATTTGCCATTGACAAGCTACCTGAGGCATATGAGACTCCTATCTGAGACTTTTTTTCAGTCTTGTGAAATTTGGCAGCTACTATCTCAGGAAGTGAGATGAAGGCCACCACCTCTGATCCCAGGGGTTAGTTACTAGCATATATATTTCAGGTTGGAAAATTCCATCAAAGAACATTCTTCCCATTCCTGAGACACGAGAGCCATCAGAAGTTCCTAGAGAGAGCACCCATAGCCCTTAGCTAAAGGATGTGCTGGAGCTCTCAGAGATCACTAGAGGGTGTGCTGGCGCATTCCCAGTGATAGCTAGAGGATGGCCTGCTGTTGCTCTGGGAGCTTCCATCTGCTAAACCTGAGAACCTGTCCCCACCTGGCCTAACCCAGATAGCACAGAGCAGGACAACAAACGGCACTGGTGTTTCCTTGGAATCTTTAAGGTGAAACTGGCTAGCCCTATAGTTGCCAAGTGACTGCTATTGTCTGAGACAGAAAAATCCCACTTCCCTTCTGGACATGATGTGGCTTGGCTTCACCAGTTGTCTCTTTGTTGCTCATCAGGGTGGCTCTGACTCCCCTGGCAGGAGGCGCTTTCCTTCCCAAGCCAGCACTCTCTCTTCTGGAATCCTCTGTTCTCTATGGAAACAACTTCATTTCAAGCCACCCAGACTGAGATTTGTCTTCCCCTCCTCACCACTTCCACTCCTGCAGAAGGCCATCAAGATCAGCCAAGGCCTTTGAGCCACATGTCGAGTCTAAGTGTTTATGATTCATGCTGACAATAAAGAGAAGGGAGTGGGCACATGCTTCTTGGAATTTGAAAAAATTTCCTGAGGAGTGCTCAATGTTTTCCTTAAGGAATAACCCAGAAAAACCTTCCCTTTTCATCAGAACCCAGATGTGTGAAAATCATGAACTTGCCTGCATCACCTTTATCCTAAGGGCAGGGACAACCAGTCATTTTGAAGAAGATGTTGAAGAAGCATAACCCGAACCTTCAAGTTATCTTGAAGAGCTTGTTTCAATTAGTATCAGAGCAGATGAGTACAAATCAAGAGTAGTAAGAGGCAGCGAAAGAAAAAAAGCAACTGTACATGTATGGGAATAAAAGCAGAAATAAGAAAAATAAATAAGATTATGACAACCCAATATTATAGTTCATAGTTTTTGATTTCATATTTTTATAAAATTCAGTTCTGCAAAGATTTTTGTGGGTGCTAAACGATGCACTAATTTCAGGAAATAGAAAAATAAATAAGATCAAATCCCTCTCCTAACACACACACACACAAAACCAAACCTATGTTAAGTTCATGTTAGACATTCAATAAATATTAGTTCTTTTTTTCTGTGAGAAAAATTCTGAATTAATGAATATTTATTGTGTTTGGTAAGGGTTTTTAAAAATAACATACTGTGGCAAAGGAAAGCTAGTTCCCCTCCTCTCCCTTCCCAGGAATTCTCATCTTCTTTACCCAGGCACATCAGTGGACTACATTTCCCAGCCTCCTTTGTAAATAATTGTTATCATGTGATTGAGTTCAAGCCATTGACATGGGATCAGGAGTAATGATTGGGTGGGCCTTCTCTGTACCCAATTTCTTGGCTACTACAGTATGTAACACTTATGAGGCTTTTTCACAATGAGTAAGGGCGGAAGGTGAAGTCCATCCTGAAGGATTTTTAAACACGGAAATAGATGTGATCAAATTTATTACCCATGGAATCCTCCTGGTAACAGATATGATTGTTTGCTGCAGGGTAAAACCCTGGGGCAAGGATATAAGTGAGCAGGCTGTTGCAGGAATTCCGGTGAGAAATGCTGAGGGCCTACATTGAGCAGGGCTTCTGGGTAGGAGCAAAGGGGGCTAGTTAAACATTTAGCTGTAGTTTCTGAACGTCATCTACATGCAGAGGAGCTACAAGCCCCTCTGAACCCAGTCAGGGTCACAGGAGTTTTCAACCACTTTTCCCACTTCCCCGTCTGCCTTCTCCTTTTGATGTTGTTTTTAGAGTCGATGGATTTAAGAGTGGAGCGGGGTCCCTGGGTTCACTCTGGGAAAGGTTTCCCCAGAGCTCCCACCACAAAGACTCAGTTATACTTGAAGAACAGGTTTATTAGGACAAGGAAGTAAAGGACACTTGTACAGACACAAACGGGCAGAAAGAGCTGCCCCGCTAAGAGGCAGGTTTGCTAAGAGGCCTGCATGGTGCAGGTCACGGGCAGACAGGCAGGCCGCTGCCCTGCAGAGGGACAGAGCTGGTAAAGAAAAGCACCTGCATAGGCACAGGTGGGCAGAGTAAATGGCTTCCCGGAATTCTTGCAGGATGGCACTGATATAGCCCTCTTTCAGTTGGGAGGGGCTCATCTTTGAAGATGGCTGTCTGTTACTGGCTAGCTAGAATTAGAAAAGAGACCAGAGATTCTACAATGGGCTCAATCTCCATATCTTTGCCCCTGGACTGCAAGTCTGGCTCCTACTTATGCTTTGTATTTAGGAGCTGGCACTTAGGGATTGTGCTAATGGTTGATTCTTCTACCCCCACTTCCTTGTGTGGGTCTAGTTCTAATCTTATTTTGAGTTATATCTCCTCCATCACTTTCCCCACACCTGATAATTTTCCACTTTTTAAACATCAGGATACACCCTGGAGTGCTCACATAGGAAAGTCAATGTCAGTGAAAATGCCAGATCCTGTGATCACACTCGACATCCAAACCAGAGTCAAATACCACTCAAATTATTTGTAAAAATGTCTTCAGTCAGCAACTCCATGATTAGTCATTGGAAGGAATCTTACTGCAGAAAAAATATAATAAATAGAAAGCACACAAAAGGATTACTTATAAGGATGTTTTAATCTAAGATTGGGGAAAGCAGAAAAGTAAAGGAGGAAGAGATCTTTTTAAACGTAACTTAAAATATTTTTGCAATGAAAGGAAAAATATATAACTGGTAATGAAAACAAATTGCAAAAAGCTTGGAAACTGGCTTATGCTTCACAAGATGACCTAAATCACTGCCAGGATACAATACAACGCGTCTACATTCTTGATATTAAATAGGCAGCTTGCAATCCTTGCAACAATCCACTAAAGCAAAGCATGCTAGCATTGTCAGTCTAAGCCTCAAAAATTGAAATATGTCTTGACATAGATTTTATAAGTAAGGTTTTCCTAGATTAAATTGGGGGAAGGAGTACCCTTAAGAAGGTCAGAAATGTCTTGTTTTCTATTAAGCCATTTCAGCATCTCTTCTTTGTTCTACCTTTCCGCTATAAGATGACATAGCATCTTTAGCTATCTATTAATATTCCTAGTGATGTCCTTTTTCCGACGGATTTCAGAGTGGAGCGGGGTGCTTGGGTTCACTCTGGGAAAGGTTTCACCAGAGCTCCCTTTGGCGGCACGTGACAAGTTTCTCCACGACAGAGACTCAGTTATACTTAAAGAACGGGTTTATTAGGACAAGGAAGTAAAGGACACTTGTACAGACACAAACGGGCAGAAAGAGCTGCCCCGCTGAGGGGCAGGTTTGCCAAGACAGGTCTGCATGGTGCGGGTCACGGGCAGACAGGCAGGCCGCTGCCCTGCAGAGGGACAGAGCTGGTAAAGAAAAGCACCTGCATAGGCACAGGTAGGCAGAGTAAATGGCTTCCCGGAATTCTTGCTTGGATGGCACTGATACAGCCTTCTTTCAGTTGGGAGGGGCTCATCTTTGAAGATGGCTGTCTGTTTACTGGCTAGCTAGAATTAGAAAAGAGACCAGAGATTCTGCAATGGGCTCAATCTCCATATCTTTGGCCCTAGAGACTGTGGTCTAGCTGCTACAAAGCCCTACCTATGCTTTGTAATTTAGGAGCTGGCACTTAGAAATTGTGCTAATGGTTATGTTGATTTCTTCTACCCCCACTTCCTTATGTGGGTCTAGTTCTAATCTTATTTTGCATTATATCTCCTCCATCACTAGCACTTGATATTTGGTTGATCTATGAATCCTAAGTTAGCTATTCAAAATTTTAGGAAGCACTACAAACTTTTAATAAAATTGATTTAAGAATGAGAAAAACTATTTCTGCCATCTGAGAGGTACTAGCTTCAAATATAAGGAAAATTTTAAAACTACTTTTCTGTCTCACAGTGTTCCTTATAGACAGAAAAATAGTTCATTCTTTGAAGATAAAATGTAGAGTCAGATTAAGAAATGAATATCTGCCAATGGAAACAGCAAGGGGGATTAGTTACATATCCTAGAAAAATTTAGCCCAACCCTTTGGTATAAGTTAGGGAGATTGGACACCAGAATTGGCAAGAATATTTCTTATTCAACTATTTTATGGAAATCCTATGAAAATAATCAAAAGCAGGAACATTAAATTGTTTCACCAGAGAGACTGCACATTCCTTCTCTTCTATCTTCAACATTCTACAAATCTATACAAAGGGTTTGGAAGGAGAATACATTTTAAAAACCCTCAATGTGTGGAACAGATATGAATGTTAAGTGCAAACTTTTTCCCACTGACTTTTTTTCTTAAAATGGAATGACTATATTCTCAAAAAAAAAAAAAGGGACTTCCAAAAGGAAATAAAAACTAAACCCAAGAATGCAGCACATCTTCTCCATAGCATACATTTAAAGTAAATGAAATTGGCTGTGTTACTCTTATCAATACAAAAATATATATGCCAAAGTCTAAAATTACATAAATGTGGAGCCATTGTGTGAGGGTGTAATGCATTTGAATGTGGCATTTGCAATCATCCAAGTCTTAACAATGTGGTCCTAGATCCCATGGATGTAAGTGTACCAACTCAAGTTTCTATTTCTGGTTTATTTAAGCTTTCTGCCATTTACTAACTTCTATCAACTCAGTTTGCATGAATTTAATGTTCAGTGATCACCCAATTGTTTAGGAACATTAAGAGAATGATCCACTCTGCAATGATATTGTTGGGGGGGGAAAAGGACATCTGCAACAAACTCCACAGGAAGGTTTATGGACCCCCACCTCAAGCCAGAGAGATCCAAGACCCCTAGAGCTACGATCCCAGAATTCCATCATCTCTAGAAGAGAGGATTACCGGAAACTGCGGGGTGGAGTTAAGCAGACATGTTGGCTATATAGCGAGGGCTTTTGACCTTGGGGGTCTTTTGCTTCTCACCGGGCTACAGCGTGCCATTGGGGTTTCCAGCTCTTCGGATCTGGTAGGACGTATTTGGAGATTTATCTCTCTCCCTCACTTTCTCTTTTGTCCCCGAGTTATTCATTTTTTTATTTCCCTTCCTTTTGTAAATAAACCCTTTTATTAACCTTTTTGTGAGTGCCTACATTTGTTCTTATAAGTCCTTTTTAAGCACACGGGTGAGAACCCACAGTCAGGCACCCCATTGTATATCGGGGTTGCCCTGTAACAGTTTGGCGCCCAATGTGGTTGACTACGTACACCTGTGGTTGGCCAGCCCAAGGTAATTTGCGCTGGTCACCCTAAGCGCATTGAGTTTGCAGGACACGTGGCATAATCTTGGTTTTGACTCTCGATAAGTTTGTTTTTTTTCCCTTGCGTACAGCTATCTCTTGTGGGTATTTTATTTATTTATTTTTTGACCCAAACATGGCCTCGACCCTGAGTTTCAGCAATTTTCTCTCTAGCATAAGGCCGTTCAGTTTTTTTCCGACCTTAAGTTTAGATTCCCTCTTTCCTTTGAATATTACCTCCAGCTTCCTAAGTATAAACAATTTGGCGAGACCTGGACTATGGCAGATGATTTTGCTGATGTACGCATCCGTGGGTGGTTTACAAGCCATCCCTGTGTTGCAATTGGTGCTTCTGGGTCTCTTTTTGGTAATATGTTCGAGTGTCATTTGCTGTATTTTTGTGAGAGGTGGACGCTCTGCTTTACCTAATGAGAATACACAAGAGCAAATCCAGGCTCTTAATTTAGCGATTAAGAATATGAAGGATGGAAATTGTTTTGAGTTAGCCTTTAATAGTATGCAGGACCAGATAAACAAAAATCTTACTGCTTTTGATTTGGCCTTTAGAAGCATGCAGGACCAGATACAGTTTACAATTAATAGAAATCTTATGGCTTCTGAGTCAGCTTTTAAAAGTATGAGGGATCAGTTACAAGATGCTCTCCATAAACTGGATATGGCGGAGGCTCGCCTGATGGCACAGAGAAGGGATAAACCTTCCCCTCCCTCTGAGGACAATAGCATGGGGGCTGCGTTAGAAGAGGAGGATTATAATCTGTTAAATACTTTAAACCCATCTGTTCAGAATCCTCCGCATGACAAGGCCACTCCTGTGGAGACCCCTGAGGCTACACAGCCCCCACTGCCCTGTGGGGAAGTAACTAAAATGGTGTCTCCTTCCCATACTAGGCAGGGTGCCCACTTTGGGAGAAAGAGTCACCCTAAAGCAGGACAGTTCCTGCTGCGGCAAATGCCAATGGGTGGATTGAATGAACACGGGCAGCCTGCTGGGCGTTTTTGGTCACATCACCCCTTTAGTACAGCAGATCTTCTAAATTGGAGGAGCTCTGTACCATCCTACTGGCAAGACCCTAAGAGGATGGCAAACTTATTTGCCTCCATCTTCCTCTCCCATCGCCCTAACTGGGCAGATATACAGTCAATGTTGCAAACCTTATTGACTTTGGACGGGCAGAGGATGGTTTTTAGGAAAGCCAGGGAGGAGGCTGATCGTCTTCACCAACAGGATCTAGAGTCCCCAGAACCAGAGGTGGCTGTCCCAGTAGTAGATCCCAACTGGGACCCAAATAATGGGGGAATGGAAATGCTAGAACATTATAAGAAGTGTTTACTGGTAGGTCTACAACAGGGAATCCCAAAACAGAAAAATTTCAATAAAATATTGCAGCTGGAACAGCGGTCTAATGAGGACCCATCAGAGTTCCTCGAAAGAATCATCCAACCATATAGCACCCATACGGGTATAAATCCATATGCCCCAGAAAATGCCCGTCTGATCGCTATGGCGTTCATTACGCATAGTGCAGCAGATATAAGGCGGAAATTAGCAAAGGTGGACGGCGTCACAGAGATGAGTCCGTCCCAATTGGTAGGCTTGGCATTCAGGATTTATAATAACAGAGAGGAAAGGAGGCCTAAGCCTGCAACTCTTTTCATACAGAGGGAGCACAGGACATGATTTCAGGGAAACAGTAACAGAATGAGGAGAGGACCCAGGAGGAGTGACCCCAGGAGAAGTGAACCCTTAGGGAGAAATCAGTATGCTTCCTGCAGGGAAGAGGGACATTGGAGATACAGTTGTCCCAGATTACAGGTGAACAGGAGACAGGATGATGAAAGAAGGCAGGAACGGAGGCCGATGACATCACAGCATGAGAACTCACACAGGGGTTACAGAAGGGAATACAGGCGGAGTGAGAATAATCCACAACCAAGGAGAGAGGAGAGGAGACAAATGATAGCTCAGAGCAGAGGCTCAGATGAAGACAGGAGAGAGTATGGACAGAGTAGAAGAAATCAGGAGCCAACTACAAAGGAAAGGAGACAAATGATGGTACACAGAGAAGGTTCTGATGAAGAATAGGGGGGCTCAGAGGCTCTACTAGATCTAAAAAAGCCCATTAGAATAACCCCCTCGGGCCTCCCTGGTGGCGCAGCGGTTAAGTGCTGCACTGTGGAGCTGTCGGCAACGCGCGATGCGAGTTCGACACCCAGCCAGGGAGAATCCCACATGGTGCGGCAGACCTCTCCTGCCTCGCCCGCTGCTCCCCTCAGCAGTGTGTTTCTGATCTGCCTGTTCTGCTCCCCACTCTGTCTCTGGTGTATCCTCTCGCCGTCCCACACGTCTGGCCTGTACCCCAGCTTGTATGTATAAATAAATAAATCTTT